>CM067371.1:109073217-109147557 GCA_034401795.1 Chaetoderma sp. LZ-2023a | reverse complement strand
CGCATGACACGTGTGTTTAAGCATCCTTCAAATCTATCGACGCTGTCCACATCCCTCGCTCTAACCCCGCCAACACCGAGCGCACAGTCTCCATCTTGAAACTGGGTGTCTCGATGAACTTGTTCAACGGCTTGAGGTTGAGAATCGGCCTCCACCCTCCGGTGTTTTTTGTTACTAAGAACAGGGTTGAATAGAAGCCCGGGCACCTCTGTGCCGGCTGAATGGCTTCTTTTAGTATGAGGGAATTTATTTCCTCCTCTATACACAACCTCTGATCCGGATCCCGTGGAATGGGAGTCCAGATCGGCGCGAGAGACAGTCGCGATGGCGGGCCTGTCACCCAGTCGGGACGATACCCGACCGAAAGCCATCGCAAGACCTAAACGGTCCTGAGTCAACCGCTTCCACTCTGGCAAGCGGGCGGCCAAACGGCCGCCCACCGGTCCACCTAGGGATAGAGGTGGACATAAGGAGGGCCAGAGTGGCACTGTTCTCTCGGCCTGAAACACCGGAGTGGTTCCCACCGCGGTAACCAGGCCATCAGGCCCGATTACCGCGACCAGATCCCCGCGCGCCCCGCCCAGCGCCGCGCGCACCACGGTGCGCGGGCTGCTGTCTGGCTGGGTGCGGCTGGGGAGCCTGCGCCCCCCCTCACTGCTGGCCGAATCGCCCGTGGCCTAGGCCTACGTTGCGACGGTGGCTGGCCCCTGACCTGGCCAGCACCACCTCGAGCCTGCAGAGGACGATACGCAGGGGGTGCCGCGCGAACACGCTCCCGCCGGAGCACCTCAAATTGTTCCCGCAGCGCCCTCTGGTTATTAACCAGAGTGACCGTCTCCTGGAGGTGCCTGCATCCCTCACCTCCAAAGAGACCAGGACCTGTCATAGGCGTCCGCAGCAGCCTATTATACAGGTCCTGGGACGGGCACAGATTGTCAAGCGCAAACGTGCGCCTCGCCCGGACACTTCTGGTTACCGCCCGCGTCAAACAGTCCAAAGCCAGGTTGATACCATCCTGAATGGCTCTCTGGACTGTCACCGGGCTAGGTTGGCGTGATGCGGAAGCCGCTACCACCCCTTGTAGCAGCTGGGAAACGTGGGATAGAGCGGCAATCGACGCTCTCCCACTCTCCTCCGCATCCCGCAGCGCGGCATTTGCCGAACGCAACGCGTTCGAGCACAAGACTCCCGTGTCAGAACGGGAGCCCGGCCGCGCATCTTCGCCCAAAGCCGCGCGATCATCAACGCTCGGCTTTGGCACCACACCGTACCGCTGGTAATCCAGGGGCACGATGCGGCACCGCTTCGCCACCTCGCGAGGGGCCTTCGCGAGACGTCCATTCACCTTAATGGACGCCTCTGCCGCTTCGAACATGTCCACGACATGCTCAGCAAGCGGCAGAGATGGCATAGCGGTAGCCGCCGGCCTACCAGCTAACCACGGCCTATGGTCACGCTGGCTAGCCGGCAGCTCCACGGGTAGATCTGGCCGAACACTTACCAGCCACTGGCAAGCGTCCGACCAATCCTCCTCCGTGGCTAACTGCGAGCGCTCTACTAGACGAGGGCCTTCGTCTTCCTCCAGAGCACTCGCAGTTGATGTCGACGGCGGGTAAGCTGATACCCCTGGCAAGCCTGGAAAAGCATGCGGGCCCGAGAGAGCAGGCATGCTAAAATCCGCGGCTTGACCAGGAGCAGGCGCCGTGGCAGAGCGCGGGGTAAACACCGCTCTACCACGGGTCTGACCAGCACCAGCCATACCATCGGCAAGCCGAGGTATGCGGTATCCGTGGTCAACAGCACCGCCCGGGGACACCCTCTGGACCGTGAAATCTACTCCTGCGTGAGTAGAACCATGGAACACGTCGCCTGCATTCCCCGCGAGGGGTGCACAGACGTCGTATTCCATGGCCACGTCCTCAGAAGGCGACCCCAGCAGGAGATCCTCTTCTTCCTGGCCAGAAAGATTAGACTCCGGGTCAGCAAAGAAAGCTAACCCGGACTGGCCAGGAAAGGTGCCATAGGAGGGTTTGGCACCTTCGGCGCGCGGATACCCGGGGTCTGATGAGCAGACCGCGGGTCCCAGCAACAACCGTTGTCCACGGCCCCTCGGCGCGGCGCCATGCCTGCTGCCAGGGCCTTGGACTGCCCCCAACAAAGGGGCCACCTCTGAATCCACAACCGGACCGGACCTAAAGAGACCGGATTCAGAGGCGGGGATCACCTGCTCGTAAGCAGATGCCGAGGACAACAAAGGAGCTGGCCCAGGGAGCATGCCACGAAGCAACTCTGGGACCAGATCCTTTATTGTCCTCTGCATCTCTTGCAACATTTCGGACCTGAAGGCCTCCATATCCACCGCGGATGAGGCCTTCTTCTTACCCTTCTTACACACTTTCTCCTTCTTCTTCCTCTCTTCCTCCATTACCTTCTCCCTTGCCTGCAATGCGAGAAAATCAGACATTAATTCGCCCCCCCACAGCTTACATACGTCGCACTTCAGCAACGGTCCACAGGGACTGCAGCTGAAGCACAAGTGCGGGACGAAGCGGCTTTTAAGAAACCTCCCGCAGGACGGGCAACCAGGTCTCTGAAACAGGACAAAGGACAGGGACAATGAGCAAGATAGTTAAGGTTAGCAAACTCAAAACCAACTAAAAAGAGAGGACAGGATCATCAAGATCAGAAATCAAGAAGAACCAGCCATGGACAAAACGTTAATTGTTAATAAAAAGGCCAAGGCCGATTATGACGTCATCACTCTCGTGACCAAATTAATCGATCCGCAACAAGCACCAAGAGCAAGAACGAATTGTATAAGTAAAACGGAACATTTCCGTTGAATTGGCATTTCGAGTACACAACAATCAGATATACAGAGATAACTCCTTCCAATTCTAGCATTGGCAAAAAGGGAAATTATCTCCCCTTTTGTTTACATTATAATTAGATACCTGATCCTTGTATAGACAAACCATCCAACGTGATGAACCGGAGAACTCCACCATAGTACGCCTCTACATTCTCTCCACCTCAGGGGAAGGAATTGGAGCAAGAGGGCAAAGTGAGAAGACCTTTATAACAGGCCTCCAACTCACTGAACATAGATCTTTTGGTTAGATAACCTAACAGTATTAGTAGGAAATGGAACCGTGGTGGAGAGAAAACATATCCTCTTGTGCCGAAAAGTCCACCAAAGCTTCTATGCGATACCTGTGGACAAAACACAAAGAGAAATGAGACATATGAAGCACCATGTTGTAAAAAACCAACATAATCAGGCGCTAATCACGGTAAGCGCGAGTCCCGGAAATACATTAAACCGGGACAAAACACGCTAGCATATCAAAGAATTCACCTGATAAAGCGATCCCGCTCCTTCTAGAGGCGAATCCTCCCTTTCCGACATGCTTCCACCAAAAATAAACGTCAAACGTGAGCGAAAAACAAGGCAACGCGCAGAAAAGTATGAAAATCACAAAACCGCATGTAACCCTTTGCCAATAAATGAGCAAAGAGGAAGTAGTAGTCGGCGCATGCGCGGTGGTGGGGCGAGCATCCGCCGGACTACCTCTGACTCCCTGCCCAGTAGGGGCACCTAACTGTTTTTAATCTGAGTGTTTTATTGAGTGAAAGCCGATATTTAGCAATATCAAAAGTATTAGGGAGGTAAGTATACTCTTGATGTGAAAAAGTTCTAATCATATCTCCCAAATTTTGGCCCAATCCGCTCAGCAGTTCTGAAGTCATTTTCTTGAAAACTATATCATCCAAGATGGCTGCTGACCATTTTGGCCAATCAAGTTCACTTGAACAAATTTGGTTCAGCTCTTGCCCTAGATGATATTTCATGAGTTTTGAATCAATCTCAAAAGTGGTTTCGGAGAAGATTTTTAATTTGACAAAATGTTGGGAACATGGTTTTCGCGCCATGCTGCTTTTTCGCCTTCATAAATTCTGAGACAAAATGGCCAAAAAACTGTGCAGTGCGCACGCTCCAAATTCGCTATGACTTCCACCGCTACTAGTTGAGCAACATGCAGAAATTTGACTGCATTACTGAATTACTGAAATTTGGATAGTGTGATCACAGCATAAGTCAGAATCTTCTCAATTTGTCTAGAGTGAAGTACCCTTACCTGTTGTAGATGCATGTTCTTTGTGAGTGTTTCTTCGAGCATACGCTGGAATTTCTTGTTCATTTCTCGCATGCCGTCATCACCGATATTAACCATCTCTAACATCTTCTTCAGGGACATCTTCTCTGTCTGTGGCGACATTATTCTGTCTGCATGAAGAGAAGAAAGAGAAAAGCCACTTTGACGTTATTCTGTCTGTATGAAGAGAGCGAAGAGAAAGAAAAAGCAACTTTGACATCTAAATAAAGCGATGTACAGTAAAGTATGGTAAGAATTAATATGATATCACTATGGCGATTATCCTTACTATTCACAATGGCAATCATTTTATTTAAAATTACTTGCCAAGTTAGTAAAACAAGAATGCTGTAGCGTACAATGTCTCGCCTGGATAGTGTTGATTGGCAAAGCCAACTTGGCATGGTTTGTAATACACATATTCAGTAATGCACCAACAAACCAGTGTAACCCTTGTAACCAGTGTAAACTAGTGTAACATGGAATTTTTTTTACCAAACCGCGGATAGTCTGATCTTGAAATCTTTTTCAAAATGAAACTAGTAATGATACAGATAGTACTCTTACATAGTATATAACTCTGCTGTAAAATAAACGAAATCAAGGATTTCTTTTTTCACGAGAGAGTTGATACTTACCTCCCTAATACTTTTGATATTGCTAAATATTGGCTTTCACTCAATAAACACTCAGATTAAAACAGTTAGGTGCCCCTACTGGGCAGGGAGTCAGAGCGTAGTCTGGCGGATGCCAGCCCCACCACCGCGCATGCGCAGACTAGCACTTCCTCTGACTAATTTATTGGCTGATACACATGCAACTATAAAGAGCCTGAAGACCGAGCCTCTGTGGGGTGGAGAGGCCGGGTCCGTATCTAGGGAGGTAAGTATCAACTCTCTCGTGAAAAAAGAAATCCTTGATTTCGTTTATTTCACATCAAGAGTATACTTACCTCCCTAATACTTTTGATATTGCCAGAATTCGACAGTGAATTCGGCGGGAGGGAGGCGAGGTCAAAAGACCAGCTCATCCCTATACGCTTTTCTGCGTTTAAGGCACTTAAACTTCTGAAACTGTATGAAAAAACAGTCAGGATTTGACTAACCATCGGATAACACCCCCGATGTATGAGAGATGACCGAATGTCATATGCGCTCCCCCCCCCCTCCTTCCTGGGAGGAAGAGTCGAATGACCTCAATGTCCTATACGCTCTCTACGTACAAGTGCCATGTACTACAGGACAGAGACGAAAAAACTCCATTTTCGTATACTCTCAACAATGAACCACATAAATACACAAAACCATCATCATATTAATAACGGGTAACGTGACAAGACAATCAACAATGGACAACACATACACAAGACTGACCTTGTTGAAATGGCTGCTGACATCCTCTTCCCATTGGTGAAGAACGATGTAGTCCCAAATTAGTGGTTGTTTCCATAAATTAATTGTGAAATATATAAGCAATGAGGAAACCCCATCAAAAATACATGCCTAGTTATTTTTTCAAAATCGACAAGGCGAGAGGATTAGAGGTGTCACGGAGATAATGGTCTGTAAAACTTGACTCACAGTGCCACTGAGCCACCGACATAATATCATCCACAGGGACCCCATTAAATAGGGCAGTGGATGTCACTACGCCGCGGACACTGTGAGCCTTGGCCACGTCAACCTGCTTCCCGGTGGCGGATTTATGGCAAAACTGAATGCATTCTACAATCCACCTGGAAATGGTGTCCTTAGAAGCCCTGCCATGGGGTTCAATATAAGACAACCATAACGCCGACTGGTCGGTGCGCCACTCCGCCGTACGTTGTTTGTACCGGCGAAGCGCCTGGACGGGACACCATGCTTTAGAATTAGGATCATATCTAGTTTAAAGCAGGCAAAACAATAGGTTGACCTGGATATTTCAACGACTGATTTTTAGCCAGGAAATTAATCCTAGGTAGCAGCTTAAGGCCTTCCCCTGAAACCACAAAACGGTCATCCTCGGCTGATAAGGCATGAATTTCACTCCTACGCCTAGCCGAGGCCGCAGCAATTAAAAACACAGTCTTCAGTGTTAATAGTTTCATAGAAATGGAACTAAGTGGTTCAAACGGCTTATCACCTAGTACTTGAAGCACTAGCGATAAACTCCAAGACGGAATCACAGGTGGATTCCTTGGTCTTAGATTGCCCATGCCTTTAATTAATACATTTAATGTATTTACTTCATCACTTCCCCTCTTAGCCAAGCAAGGAATAAGACATTAAAGCTGACTTATAACCAGCAATAGAGTTAGGCTTGAGGCTATAGGCATCATAGAGGTGACAGAGGAAATCAGCTACTACCTGAATAGATGAATCCATTGGATCAATACATCTTTTTGAGCACCATTCTGCAAATCTGTTGATTTTATAATTATATGCTCTGGAGGTTGACCCCCTCCTGGCTTTGGCCATAAACATGGCTGCTTGCTCAGAAAAGCCCTCCTTAATCCTATATTCCTTGACAACATCCACGCAGTCAATCTGAACATTGACGGATTGTTGTGAAGGGCCTTGCCCTGGAAGATAATATCGTCCATCAGAGGCAGAGGAACCGGATTGCAGACCAGAAGGTCCAGCAGATCCGTATACCATGATCGGCTTGGCCAATCCGGGGCGATCAGAAGCACTTGGCATTCCTCTTGTCTGATTTTCTGAAGAATTTTTGGAATCAGGATTGCTGGAGGGAATGCGTATGCATACATTCTCCCCCAGCTGATAGCTAACGCATCTGTTGCGAAAGCGCTTGGATCCGGAATCGGAGACGTACGTCGTCATCTTCGCATTCTTCTTCGTTGCGAACAAATCGATGTTGGGTTTCCCCCAATGGTCGAACAGACGATCCGCCACACATTGATTTAGTTGCCATTCCGTGGGTAAAACACTCATCCTTCGGCTCAATGAGTCTGCTAGCAGATTTAACCTTCCCGGAATATGAACTGCTTTCAAGGTAATCTGGTGATCCAGACACCAACAAAGCAGTCTCCATGTCATCATACAGAGACTGGGCGACTTCGTTCCGCCCTGGCGGTTTATGTAAGTCACAACTGTTGAGTTGTCTGAACGAATAAGAACAATCTTTCCCTGAACTTTCTGTAAGAAATGTTCCAGGCCCAGGACTACTGCTCTTAGCTCCAGTAGATTTATATGTTCCTTTGACTGTTCCAGATTCCAAAGCCCTGATATCGTGGACTCTTCCAGGCAAGCTCCCCAGCCCTCCATCGATGCATCTGTATACACAGTCACCTGAGGGTGGGGAGGGGTTAGCATAACCCCCACCAAGAGATTCTCTGTGTCCAACCACCATTGCAGGTGATGAATCAGAGGCGCCAACACTGACACATTCGAGTCCAGCGAACCTGTACTCTGGGTCCATTGTGTCATGAGAAATAACTGGATCGGCCTGAGGAATGACTGGTTCCAATGAAACCATCAACCCCAGCATTCTCAAGTAAACCCGTGCCAGGACATGACGACTGTCGCACACTGACTGAATTAATGAGATGAGTTTCTGAACTCTCTCCTGAGTAGGATAAACATATCCTGTCTCTAGATCGAAGAACATCCCCAGGTAAACAAACTTCTGGGATGGAATCAGCTCTGATTTTGGGAAATTGATCATCCAGCCTAAGTCTGTGAGAGTTTTCAAAACAATCTCCAGACTGGCCGATAAACTTTCCCGGGTGTGTGCTTTCAACAGCCAGTCGTCTATGTACGTGTGGACTGCTATGCTTCTCCTGCAGAGGTATGCGGTGATCGCAAGAACCACACGGGTGAAAACCCGAGGAGCCGTGGTAATTCCGAAGGGTAGCACCCTGAATTCCCACTGTCTGCCCTGGAATGCAAATCTCAGGAAGCGACGGAAACTCCTGTGTATGGGGATGTGGAAATAAGCGTCCTTCAAATCTATCGACGCTGTCCACATTCCCCTCTCTAACCCCGCCAACACCGAGCGCACAGTCTCCATCTTGAAACTGGGCGTCTCTATGAACTTGTTCAATGGCTTGAGGTTGAGAATTGGTCTCCACCCTCCGGTGTTCTTTGTTACTAAGAACAGGGTTGAATAGAAGCCCGGACACCTCTGTGCTGGCTGAATAGCTCCTTTTTGTATGAGGGAATTTATTTCCTCCTCGATACACAACCTTTGATCTGGATCTCTCGGATTTGGAGTCCAGATCGGCACTAGAGACAGTCGCGATGGCGGGCCTGTCATCCAATCGGGATGATACCCGACTGAAAGCCATCGCAAGACTAAACGGTCCTGAGTTAACCGTTCCCACTCTTGCATGTGGTCGGCTAGCCGGCCTCCCACCGGTCCACCTAGGGATAGAGGTGGACATAAGGAGTGCAAGAGCGGCACTGTCTCCTTTGCCAGAAACACCGGCGTGGTTCTCACCGCGGTAACCGTCCCATCAGGAACGATTACCCCGCCCAGATCCTCGCGCGCCACGACCAGCACCGCGCGCACCTCGGTGGGCGGGCGGCTGCCTGGCTGACTGCGCCTGAGGAGCCTGCGCCCCCCTCGCTGCTGGCCGAATCGCACGCGGCCGAGGCCGACGCTGCGATGGTGGTTGGCCTCTGACCTGGCAACTACCACCTCGAGCCTGCAGGGGACGATACGCAGGGGGTGCGGCGCGAACGTTGGCACGACGAAGCACCTCAAACTGCTCGCGCAGCGCCCTCTGGTTATTGACCAGAGTAACCGTCTCCTGGAGGTGCCTGCATCCCTCACCTCCAAAGAGACCAGGACCTGTCATAGGCGTACGTAGTAGCCTATTGTATAGATCCTGGGACGGGCACAGATTATCCAAGGCAAAAGTGCGCCTTGCCCGGACACTCCTGGTCACTGTCCGCGTCATACAGTCCAGCGCCAGGTTGATACCATCCTGGATGGCTCGCTGGACTGTGACCGGACTTGGCTGGCGCGATGCGGATGCTGTTACTACCCCTTGTAACAGCTGGGAGACGTGGGACAGAGCGGCAATCGAAGCCCTCCCACTCTCCTCCGCATCACGCAACGCGGTATTTGCTGAACGCAACGCGTTCGAACACAAGACTCCCGTGTCAGAATGGGAGCCTGGCCGCGCATCCTCACCCAAAGCCGCGCGGTCATCCACGCTCGGCTTAGGTACCACACCGTACCGCTGGTAGTCCAGGGGCACGATGCGGCAACGCCTGGCCACCTCGCGCGGGGCCTTAGCGAGACGTCCACTAGACTTAATGGACGTCTCCGCCGCCTCGAACATGTCAACGACATGCTCTGCCAGCGGCAGAGAAGGCATAGCGTTAGCAGTAGGCTTACCAGCTAACCACGGCCTGTGATCACGCTGGCTAGCCGACTGCTCCACGGGCAGATCTGGTCTAACACTCACCAACCACTGGCAAGCGTCAGACCAATCCTCCTCCGTGGCTAGCTGCGAGCACTCTACAAGACGGGGGCCTTCGTCTTCCTCCTGAGCGCAAGCAACAGAGCTTGACGGCGGGTACGCTGATATCCCTGGCAAGCCAGGGAGAGCATGCGGGCCTGACAATACCGGCATGCTAATATCACTGGTTTGACCAGGAGCAGGCGCCGTGGTAGAGCGCGGGGCATATACCGCCCCACCACGGCCCCGGCCAGCACCAGCGACACTCTCGGCAAGCCGAGGTATGCGGTAACGCTGGCCTTCAGCGCCCAGGGCCACCGTCTGAACCGTGGATTCTACCCCTGGGAGAGTAGAAGCGTGGAATAAGGCGCCCGTATTCCCCGCGAGGGGTGCACAGACGTCATAATCCATGTCCACGTCCTGAGACGGCGACCCCAACAGGTAATCCTCATCCTCCTGGCCAGACAGATTAGACTCCTGGTCAGCAAAGAGAGCTAACCCGGACTGGCCAGGGAAGGTGCCATACGAGGTACTGGCACCCGCGGTGTGCGGATAGCCCTGGACTGATAAGCAGCCCGCGGGTTCCAGCGACAACCGTCCACAGTCCCTATTGGGCGCGGCAATAAGCCTGCTGCCAGGGTCGTGGAACGCCCCCTCTAATGGGGCCACCTCTGAATCTTCAAACAACGGAAGCGTACTAAGGAACGGTGATTCAGAGGCGGGGATTACCTGCTCCGAAGCAGATGATGAGGCCAACAAAGGATTTGGTCCAGGAAGCATGCCACGAAGCAACTCTGGAACCAAATCCTTTATTGTCCTCCTCATCTCTCCCAACATCTCGGTCCGGAAGGCCTCCATGTCCACCGCGGACGAGGCCTTCCTCTTACCCTTCTTACTTACAACCTCTTTTTTCAGCTTCCTCTTCTTCTCCTCCTCCACCACCTTGTCCTTCGCCTGCAAGCACAAGAATTCGGACATTAGCTCGCCCCCCCAGTGCTTACATATCTCGCAATTAAGCAAGGGACCACAGGGGCTACACTGAAAACAGAGATGAGGACCAAACTTGTCCCTCAAAAATCGTCCACAGGACGCACAACCAGGTCTCTGAAAAAAGCCAAAGGACGAGGAGTATGAGCAATCTAGTTAAGCTTAGAAACTCACCAACTCAAGAGAAGGAAAAATGATCATAAAGATCATAATTTATCAGAAAACCAGCTTCGGACAACTTTAATTGTTAATAAAGAGCAAGGCTGATTATGACGTCATTAATCCTATGACAGGAAAAAATCGATCCCCAACAAACATCCCAGTGCAAGGACGAATTGTATCTCTAACCAGAACATATGCAGAATGGACATTTCGACTACACAAGCATCAGATATATACTGATAACAATGGCAAATAGTGTTAATTATCTCCCTTTCCTCTAAATAATTAACATCACCTCATATCAATAATTAGATACCTGACACCTTGTCTAGACAAACCATCCAACCTGATGAACTGGAGCACTCCACCACTGAACGCCTCTTAACTCTCTCCACCTCTAGGGGAAGGAATTGGATCAAGAGGGCAAAGTGAGAAGACCTTTATAATAGGCCTCCAACTCACTGGACATAGAATTTTTGGTTAAATAACCTAACAGTATTAGTAGGAAATGGAACCATGGTGGAGAGACACAAACCCTCTGCTGATGTCATGTCCATTATATTTCTTCACACAGACCTGTGGACATAAACACAAAGAGAGATTAGTCTTATATAGCACCTAGTTGAAATAAACCAACTAATCAAGGCGCTTATCACGTTTAGCGCGAGTCCCGGAAACACATTACAACGGGACAAAACTCGCTAATTTTACTAGAAGTCACCTGATTTAAAGGTCCAAGGCCCTCCTGTGGCGAAGTCGCTCTCTCTGCCATCTTTATCAGGGATAAACTTCTACCAAACCGTCTCAAAAAGCTTCGAAAAGAGTATAGAAAGTTTCTAACACAAAAGCATGTGTACACTCTCAGCCAATAAATTAGCAAAGAGGAAGTGCTAGTCTGCGCATGCGCGGTGGTGGGGCTGGCATCCGCCAGACTACGCTCTGACTCCCTGCCCAGTAGGGGCACCTAACTGTTTTAATCTGAGTGTTTATTGAGTGAAAGCCAATATTTAGCAATATCAAAAGTATTAGGGAGGTAAGTATACTCTTGATGTGAAATTTTGTTGATATCTGCTGAGTCATTGTTGAAAATGAGTGATCCATAAAAAAACTACAACAAAACAAACTTGAAAAAAGTTCAAAGTCCAAAACCGTGAAAAAAGTATTAAAAATTGCCCAAAATCACATCCCTGGCCATATGTGTAATCGTACCGAGTTTCAAGTTTCTATTTGAAATGGTCTAGGATGACCTGCGTTACAATCGATTGGTGCCCACTTCTGACCACACTCCTCACCCTCAGTTTGACCCAAGATCCAAATAATTCCCTGTACTGTAGACTACTTATCATTGGCTTGAAAATGATACACGACATAACCTTTGGAAAAATTTAATTTTTTATCCATTTCCCAATCCCGGCGCCCTGCCCCTGGGGTCATGCCAATATTTCAAGTGTCATGCACACCCCTGTCCATATGTGCAATCATTCCCAAAGTTTCAAGATCTAGGAGTTGCATTACAATCGATAATTACTGGCCAATTTTGACCTTTTTTAATCCCTGGGCCCAGCCCCAGGAGGCTCAGAACAAAATTCCAAAAGTGTCATGCACATCCTTGCCCATATGTATAATCATCCCCAATGTTTCAAATTTCAAAAGCAAGTCTTTGCTCATTAAATTGTCATTTGAAAAAAACCTTAACCAAAACATAATGAGCATAACCTGGATGCAAATCAGGCCTAAAATTATCAAAGTCCAAACACCCAAAAAAAAAATTTGAACAAATTTGAAAATCAATTTCCTGTTGATGTGGGCTAGTCATAAGCATGGTATAGAACAAACCTGTGAAGTTTTACTGAAATCCGATAACCCCTTGTGGGTACAAATGTTGGTTTAAAAAACCTTAATCAAAACTGCACTGGTAAAATACATGAAAAAAGTCCAAGTCCAAAACCGTTCAAAAAAAATAGCTTAAATGCCCCAAAATTAAATGTGTTGTTATGTAGATCACATCCCTGCATAGTATAGATGACTTCTGTAAAGTTTCATTGAGATCAGATGAGCCAGTGTTGAAAAATAAGTTGATTAAAAAACCTTAACCAAAACTACAAATGACGGACGCCGCCGCCGCCAATGACGACGTCGCCGGAATTAGTGATCCTTATGTCTCGCTTTCTGCTTTGCAGGCGAGACAAAACTGCATAAATGATGGCCGCTGCCACCGCCGTTGCCGCCGCTGCTGGAATTAGTTATCCCTATGCCTCACTTTCTGCTTCGCAGGCGACACAAAAAATGACTTCTGCAATGGTCTTGATAGATGTTGTTGTACAGGCCTGCCAGGAAAAGGATATGTTAGAAATCTTGCGACTGGAATGACTCGATAACGCAGTCTGTCATTCCAGGAATAGGTTTTCTAAAGCAGTCACATGGTCTACAAATGACCATTCGCGGAGAAAATGTCTCAATTTTCATGATGAATTTTGAAAATTAAAGGCCTGGGGTAAATAGTTAAAATGCATGCATAAATGAGTAAATATGGCAAAATCCATGTTCAGACATGATGGAATAATAGATGACTCTTTAGACAAGGAGAATTAGCTCATTTATCTTATCTTCCTCAAGCTGACATTAAACACGTGTATGAACCATAGGAGAATTAGCTCATTCATCTTATCTTACTCAAGCCGGCATTACACATGTTTATGAGCTATAGGAGGGAGAATTATCTCATTTATCTTATCTTACTCAAGCCGACATTACACACATGTATGAGCCATAAGAGAATTAGCTCATTCATCTTATCTTACTCAAGCCAACCTTACACATGTTTATGAGCCATAGAATTAGCTCATTCATCTTATCTTACTCAAGCCAACCTTACACATGTTTATGAGCCATAGAATTATCTCATTTATCTTATCTTACTCAAGCCGACATTACACACGTGTATGAGCCATAAGAGAATTAGCTCATTCATCTTATCTTACTCAAGCCAACCTTACACATGTTTATGAGCCATAGAATTAGCTCATTCATCTTATCTTACTCAAGCCAACCTTACACATGTTTATGAGCCATAGAATTATCTCATTTATCTTATCTTACTCAAGCCGACATTACACACGTGTATGAGCCATAAGAGAATTAGCTCATTCATCTTATCTTACTCAAGCCAACCGTACACATGTTTATGAGCCATAGAATTAGCTCATTCATCTTATCTTACTCAAGCCAACCTTACACATGTTTATGGGCCATAGAATTAGCTTTCATCTTATCTTACTCACGCCGACATTACACACGTGTATGAGCCAGAGGAGAATAAGCTCATTCATCTTATCTTACTCAAGCCGACATTACACACATGTATGAGCCATAAGAGAATTAGCTCATTCATCTTATCTTACTCAAGCCGACATTACACATGTTTATGAGCCATAGGAGAATTAGCTCATTCATCTTATCTTACTCAAGCCAACATTACACATGTTTATGAGCCATAGGAGAATTAGCTCATTCATCTTATCTTACTCAAACCAACATTATACATGTTTATGAGCCATAAGAGAATTAGCTCATTCATCTTATCTTACTCAAGCCAACATTACACATGTTTATGAGCCGTAAGAGAACAATGTTTTGCTTGGCCCATAATGTGATTGATGTTCTTGCTGTCTATGGCTTAGTAACTGTTAATCAGTTTTCCAGTAGCTATCCAAACTGCTGCCATTAATCCTTTAATGGTCAAGAATGGACATCAAAATTGACATCTTTCCCTAGTGAACATCCATTTGCAGGCCATCGAATAAACCACTGCAGAGGATGGTTTGATCATTACTGGGAGTTGCTACATAGGGATAGGAGAGAAAACACAAGACACATCTAATGCATGAACATACACCAGTGGTATTGCATAATAATCAAAGACGTACGCACATACACCCACAGTTGCAGACAATCGTGGAAAGCGCCATATAGCTTACATGACAATGAATAAGTATGATACCTGTGCGACCATCCATGACATAGTGTTCAATGATTGCTGTTTTCTGAAGCAAGTCTTCAGCCATTGCAGCAGTGCTAGTCTCTAAATGCTGGACCTGCGAGAGAAAACATAGAGGTACTAATGTTTATATCCCCCCACAATGCATTAGTACAATCCTGCATATGCTAGTCGTTGGGTTATCCATTACATATCACCTATCAATAACGCTGATCATAATGACACATGCCTGTTTTTGCTAAACAGCTTCTGCTTCAAGGCAAGACAAAAACAGTAGTAATATATCAAAAACTCTATGAATTTTGTCTATTCAGTCACTGGCCACAATTATTAAGATCCACATAACTACTTTGAAGTTAAATCACCTTGAATGATCATCAATTTGAACTTGAGAATATATCACTACAACCGTGACAAAATATCGCCTTGAGCTAGAGAGTAGAGAGAATTTCACAATGACCTTGAGTGACCTTCACTACATCAAATTAAAGTGAATATAGCACTGATCTTGAATGACCTTGACTGACTATGAACTGGACACCTTACCTTCTCCTCGAGGTTCCATTTCTGTTGCTGAACTGCAGCAATTCTCTGCATTAATTCTGTGTGTTCTAACTCCAAATCACTGGGTGTACTCGCTGCTGATGGTGACTGCAAACAGATCCAATAGATCGATTCATTTCTAGCTAAGGTCCACCCACTTTTTATGTACATCAGATTCAATATTAACACTTTGAAGCCTGAATGCCAATGTCAAGCTAACAACACAGATAAACTGTTGAGTATATTGAAGTTAGTTTGACTAGGAGCTGCTGCTGTCAATAGCAAACACACACTCCAATCAAATGAGTTTCAAAATATTGAACAGAATGTTTATTAAATTGTAAATTCAACAAAGACATACAACACTTTGTACACTTTCATGACAGAGTTTGGGACATTCATGACGGAGCTACGCCATTTTGATTGTGAGCTTCAGCTAACATGTGACATATTTGATTATGACATCAGATAGTTTCCTGACAGACTGGATGCATCTATTAGCATGAATCATCTGATCAATTAATCGTCTTACCGATGAGGCTGACACAGACTGGAACATAATAAATGACAATATATGAACATGAATATATATTAGCACAACAATTCAGTACTTGTGCACTTGACATCGGGTACATGATTTATAAATACAGACCCAAAGACTTATACTGACATGATCAGAAGATAAATAGGTCACATATTCTAAGTGAATATAATGATCATTCCTCTGTACGGTACCTAAATCTAAATATCCAGGTTACGAGATCTTATTCCTCTATTCTCTTAAGTTATCGAACAAAATCACATTGCATGGAGACATGCGTGTGCACACATATGCACACACATGATATGGTCAGCATATCGCCTTCATTTGTCAAGTTAGACAACAATGGGCTGTGAAATCGTCTTGAGAAATGCCCATTTGCATGCCAAAAATCTACTATTTAACTTACCATTAGAAATTGATGGTTTGAATGACAACCATGCAGTCCAATGGTAAAATTTCACAATTGTCATTCACTGTTTTGCAAATGGATATTTCAATTTGAAAGCAAAGGTGTAAATATACCTGGTCAATTTTTAGCCTTAAGGGATACATAAGTTAGTCTCAGTTAATACTGCATGGCCCTTGTGTATTTATTGTGTACCTGTGGTGAACTGATGTCTTTATGAGCGGCACCTGTTCCACTAGAGCCAGCATTCCATGAGGATACAGAGCTGTAACACAGTGCATAATATATCATCATCATCATACAGCAAGCGAGTTCAAATTCTTTATCTTTTATTGCTCAAAATTTGCAAATAATTGAATTTTTCTTATTATATTTTAGAAATATATAAAAACTTACCTCTGGAAAGATGGGCTTGATAAGTCAGCCAGTTATTCCAGTGGAAAGCTTAGTTTCTAAAAAAACGTTATTCTATTGAATCACAAATAGATATAACTTGGAAACCACTGCCGAAGGTGATGATTATTTGTGAAATCATTTCAGGTAATTTTCTTCAAAATTATTCTGTTGAATTTAAAATAAAATAAATTATTCTGTTAAAATTAAATAGAAAACCCCTGCAGAAGGTGATGGTTATTTGTTAAATTATACCAAAACACTCTCATGAAATGAATTTTGTTTACTATTCAAATGAAGCCTGGCATTATGATGTGAGATCTCATGATGCTGGACTAACTTTGTGCATGTTTGTGACAATTTCTATTCCTATTTGGAAAACAGCGCTTTTTTCAGACTAATGACACTATCTATGGAAATATTATGCAGTGGTTATGAGTTTCCTATTGTTCGTTCATATTTTCAACTACAGATCATATCTGTTGAATCCTATAGTACATAACCAGTCTAGAATAAAATTTACAATTTCTATAAAACACCTACAAAACAGCGTTAGACCTTACCACTCTTGATGTCAATATTCTATCTTTTACTATGTCAATAGCAAAGAAACTGGTGAACATTTTCCAACAATTATGGAGGAGTCATAGACCAACATCTTCCATCAAATATGTTAACAATTAACCAGTTTATTTTCTAATTTAATTTGAAAATTAAAAATTTTGACGCTTACAAAACAACATTAATCATTGTGACCTAATAGATGGATCAATTTCTATCTATTCCCTGCCCATTTCTAGCTATGCCCCACCCATTTATAACTATGCCCTGCCCATTTCTAGCTATGCCCCACCTATTTCTAACTATGCCCTGCCAATTTTTTAGCTTTTTCCTGCCTATTTCTAGCTATGTCCCACTCTTTTCTAGCTATTCTCCACCATTTCTAGCTATGCCCTGCCCATTTCTAGCTATGCCCCACCCATTTCTAGTTATTCCCCACCCCTTTCTAGCTAATCCCAGACCTCATCTAGCTATGCCTCACCTATTTCTAACTATTCCCTGCCCATTTCTAACTATTCCCAGCCCAATTCTAGCTGTTCCCCGCCCAATTCTAGCTATTCGCCGCCCATTTCAAGCCATGCCCCATCCATTTTAATTTGAGCTCCATTGACTACCAGGCCAGTGGAAAATTTGCGTGAACTAAAAATTGTGTAGGTGTATTTTTCTCGAGCTTCCAAGCAATTTTCTGCTGTGTATGATTTAATTTTTGATCATTTTATATTGGTCACTATAAATTCTGTCATAATTCTTTCACTACTAAAGTAGTTCCATTCTTTTTTTACACATTTTACAAACGAGCATGCATGCATCAAGATTCTATAAATTTCTTAATTCTCATTCGATTAAATTTTTGCACTCCATTTCTAAGCGGCTCTATTTTCGTGGTAACCAATCTACGTAACCAATATTTTGTTCTGCATATTTTCATTTTGCGCAACTGACACATGATTGATTGATTCGGTTACGTGAAATTTCGAGGTCTGAAAAATGAACTAGTTCAATGCGCAGACAATGGCACACCATTGCAAATCCCCACACATTCACCAACATTGACATTCTGCTCCACCCTAACCCACCGCCGCCTTGAGGGCACAGCCAAATGTAAATGTTGTCTTGCAGTTGGCAATAATATGGGTAACTCACATTACAAATTTGATTATATTTCACAAAACGGTTTCGGAGAAGATAGCTGGATGGACAGATGGACACACAGGCAGCCAGACAGATGGATGGATGGTCAGATGGACAGACGGAGGTAATTGCAATGTTATCACATTTTTTCAAAGCATGTGGGGCTAACAATGCACTTACCTGCCATCAGTGTGGAATGCGTCCATGGAATGCAGTGAATTAAACAACTCATCCATACCTGTAAAAAAATAACATCCCACATTCTAACAGATGTGATATATTCAGTGTTATCTCATTGTAACAGGTGTGATACATTCAGTGTTATTTTACATTCTAACAGGTGTGATATATTCAGTGTTATCTCACATTTAACAGGTGTGATATATACACCTGTGCAAAAGTTAAGCACCACCCTATTTTCACGCACATGCGAGGGTATATTCATGTGCTATGAAGAAAGCAATAGCATAAACATTTATGTACCCATCCATCTTAGTGCAAGAGGTAATAATGCAACTAGAGGAATGCTGATTATGATGGTGGGGAAACACTGTATGTTTTTGTTTGAACTTGAAAACGAGGCCTGAATATGGTTACGTTGACACAACTGACAACTATTGCCCTACAGTTGACACACGTGGCTAGATTGTCATTAATGGTGTCTGAAAACGAAGTTTAACATCTCTGCACGAGTTTGAGACTGTCATTATTAATACCGGGTATATCCACCTTGTGCCTGGATGACGGCCTGGACACGACGTCTCATGCTGGTCACCAACCGACTGATACGCCATTGTGGTATTCGTTGCCATTCAAGATGGAGTGCGTCTGTTAATTCCTGTAGGTTCTGCACAGGAGGATCCCTCCTTCTCACCATGTTTCCCAGAATGTCCCAGATATGCTCAATAGGGTTCATGTCAGGGCTCCTTGCTGGCCATGGTAGGGTTTCGATGGCATTCTAGCGGAGGTATTCATGCACAGCTCTAGCACGATGTGGTCGGGCGTTGTCATCCATGAATATAGGGTGGGTTCCAGGTGCATGGTTTACAAAATGAGGGACCACAACTCTATCCAGTATGGAATCTTGATATCTTTGTCCATTTAGTGTTCCAGGTACAGTCAACAGATCCAGCTTACAATCAAATGAGATGCAACCCCATATCATAACGGAACCTCCACCAAATGGAACTTCTTCCATGATGTTACGTTGGTCGTACGCCGTGCGTCTGGACCTCCATACACGAGTTCGACCATCTGTGGCATGAAGCAGGAACCGACTTTCATCGGACCAGTGTACACGTCTCCAGGATCTCATGTTCCAGTGTCTTCTTTCGTTGCACCACCTCAGACGCTCCTCTTTGTGGTGTGCAGTGAGGAGAGGACGTCTGACAGGTCTCCTAGCTTTCATGCCAGCAGCATACAGTCTCCTTTTGACGGTAGACATTGACACTCTATTGCGCGTTTCCCATTGCTGGCTGAGCACTCTGCTGTTGGTGAATGGAGATCTCCTAACAAGGCATACTAGGGCTCGATCATCACGGGCAGTAGTCTTCTTCGGTCTTCCAGATCTAGGCCTGTCCTTCACCTCGTTAGTTTGCCCATGTTTTGCAATCAAACGACTGATTACAGTATGGTTAATGTTCAGCTGTCTGCCAATCTCTCTGCATGACATACCAGTGGTATGCATGCCTATGATTTGCCATTTCACACGATCACTTAACCTTCGTCTTGCCATAGCGGTTCACAATCAAGAGCTAATTCTCTCTGTACACATAAACCACGGTCATGAACACAAAATTCCTAATCTTGTCGCCTAAATCTGTATGTAATGTTCAACACCTCAAACTGGACTTTTACATAACTGAACACGTATGCTGTTTCCCGCCACGCACGGACATCAAGCGGCGTGAAGTCATGCATGCATGTGCGTTCGTACTTGGAATTATGTCAGCTAACGCGGGGACAAAAAGTATGGCAGCCTAGTTGTACCATCATGTTTCTACGTTCTATTGTTTTGCTGGTGCTTAACTTTTGCACAGGTGTATATTCAGTGTTATTTCATATTCTAACAGGTGATATATTCAGTGTTATCTCACATGGGTGATATATTCAGTGTTATCTCACACTATAACAGGTGTGATATATTCAGTGTTACCATACATTCTAACAGGTGTGATATATTCAGTGTTATCTCACACTCTAACAGGGGTAATATATTCAGTGTTATCTCACACTCTAACAGGTGTGATATATTCAGTGTTATCTCACACTCTAACAGGGGTAATATATTCAGTGTTATCTCACACTCTAACAGGTGTGATATATTCAGTGTTATCTCACACTCTAACAGCTGTGATATATTCAGTGTTATCTCACACTCTAACAGGTGTGATATATTCAGTGTTACCTCACACTCTAACAGGCGTGATATATTCAGTGTTATCTCACACTCTAACAGGTGTGATATATTCAGTGTTACCTCACACTCTAACAGGTGTGATATATTCAGTGTTACCTCACACTCTAACGGGTGTGATATATTCAGTGTTACCTCAGACTCTAACGGGTGTGATACATTCAGTGTTATCTCACACTCTAATGGGTGTGATATATTCAGTGTTATCTCACACTCTAACGGGTGTGATATATTCAGTGTTATCTCACACTCTAACAGGTGTGATATATCAGTGTTACCTCACACTATAACATGTGTGATATATTGAGTGTTACCTCACACTCTAACAGGTGTTATATATTCAGTGTTACCTCACACTCTAACAGGTGTGATATATTCAGTGTTATCTCACACTCTAACAGGTGTGATATATTCAGTGTTATCTCACACTATAACAGGTGTGATATATTCAGTGTTACCTCACATTCTAACAGGTGTGATATATTCAACCTCACATTCTAACAGGTGTGATATATTCAGTGTTATCTCACATTCTCACAGGTGTGATATATTCAGTGTTATCTCACACTCTAACAGGTGTGATATATTCAGTGTTATCTCACATTCTAACAGATGTGATATATTCAGTGTTACCTCACATTCTAACAGATGTGATATATTCAGTGTTACCTCACACTCTAACAGGTGTGATATATTCAGTGTTATCTCACATTCTAACAGGTGTGATATATTCAGTGTTACCTCACACTCTAACAGGTGTGATATATTCAGTGTTATCTCACATTCTAACAGGTGTGATATATTCAGTGTTACCTCACACTCTAACAGGTGTGATATATTCAGTGCTATCTCACATTCTAACAGATGTGATATATTCAGTGTCACCTCACACTCTAACAGGTGTGATATATTCAGTGTTATCTCACATTCTAACAGGTGTGATATATTCAGTGTTACCTCACACTCTAACAGGTGTGATATATTCAGTGTTATCTCACATTCTAACAGGTGTGATATATTAAGTGTTATCTCACACTCTAACAGGTGTGATATATTCAGTGTTATCTCACACTCTAACAGGTGTGATATATTCAGTATTATCTCACATTTTAATACAACTTCTGTTACATGAGTACAGAAATAACTTAAATTGCCCAAAACAAAATATGATGTACTGTTGAAAATTTTTAACATAATTGGATTAAGAGTAAGTCTACCTGCATGATTCTTGCTGCCATTTTCAGACAAAACCTCTTGCAATTTATCCTGCAACTTCTCAGCTCTTTTTCGCTCAGCATGAAGTTGCCGTTTTAAGTCCTTCAACTACAGAAATAATGAAAATTAGTTCAAAGAACTGTGGACCATTCATTAAAGTCTAACATAACAAAATTTACATATGTACATAAAACCTCAAACTTGAATGTAACCATACCTCTAATTATGACATGTTTTTAGGAAATAACATTAAATGCCATTTACACAGTATCTCATTTCCTCACTGATTCAACGCCACCAACAATCACACACTTACTGGCTCAGCCAGCCAGTCACAGTCAGGCAGCCCAGCAGTCAGGCAGACACACACCAAGCTAGCCAGCCAGACAGCCACCAAGCAGCTAGCCAACCACACACCCAGCCCGCCAGGCAGCCCAGCCAGCCAGACACACACCAAGCCAGCGAACCAGACAGCCACCAAGCAGCTAGCCAGCTACACAACCAGACAGGCAGTCAATGCATTCAGTCAACCTGAGTCAGTCACTCTCTCACGCAGTGGTCTTGCAAAATGTCCAGTTCCAGGCCATGAGAAGAGCATTTTAAAAATATTACCAAAAGGATTAAATGGTTTGATAAACAAGCCAGTCATTCCAGTGGTAAAATTGTCAAAAATAGCGTCTTGTAGGACTGTACGGTATACTGGTATTGGAACCGTCACCGGTTTTGTAGAGGTGATGGTTCGAAAACCGGTGTCATTATCTCATAACCGTAAAACCGCATATTTATGAAAAGCCGGTTTTGGCGATATATCTTTTTAAATATCATGTTTGAATTGCATACAATAAATACACATGGCTAATTATTACATAAAATCCGCTCAATAAACCGGGGAATATGATTATTTTCCATTTGTATATCACGAGAGTGTTGCTAGATCGTATTGCTACATACGTTCAGAAATTGTAATCTGCAAGTTTTATTAAATTCTATGATACCTGTACATGCTTGAAAGCTTATCATAAGCGATCTAGTGCTTCTGATATCTATTATAAATTCTGAACGAGCGTTTGATTATAAGTATCTGATTAATTGGGTCAATAAATTTGATTTACTACGCATGTAAACACATATGGTATCATAAGTAGATTTGTATCACGTGACAGTATTACGACGGCTAAATTCTAAGCGTGTGCAAACCAGGTCAGTTTATTGGTATATACAATATAATAGCATTTTGAGCAGGTCTCTCACACCAATTGGTCGCCTAGCAACCTGCCAAGACATTTTAACTGCCTGGCTGCTGAGTTTTTACAGACGAAGAATTGTTTTCAAAATATGCAGCAGGTCCATAATTATTGCCCGCTGAAATAATTGTCTGGTGGCTTGCAGCAGCAAAAGTTAACACTCTGCTTGTGAATGCTGAAGTGACTGTGAATAGAGTCATGGCGCGGTGTTTGTTTAACGCTTATCTTTGAGAATGCATTCTTAATTAATGTCTACCACTATGTTATTTGTATTACACCATGGAATATCTTCTATAGTTATTTGGAAAACAATAATGGATGTCAAGTTGTTGCTATCTTAGGCAGCATCATGTTTCAGTAAAAAAATTGTTAAAATAATCATGTACAGTTTTAATTTAGATCGATGTAGACCCTTGCTTGTCTCAGGATAAAGTGGGTTAAGTCTGTCATAATGGTCAGATTCGCGTTAGACTACTAAATTTAAAAAATGCGTACGTGCAGCTTCCAGCTGGCAAACTTAGTCTGTGTAGAGTAAGCTCCACTACGTTCTTAAATAAACTTAACCATTGACGTTGAGATGTGTATAGCGGGGCGAGTCCACTTTTAGGCATGACTGCATTCACATTAATAACTGCACAGACGGTGTTAGCGGGCTTAGCCAATCAGAATGCTGTGTGCGGTGTATTTCTAAAATATGCGCTGATTATTTGCACACCATTTCTGGTAAATGCACGCAACTAATTCTGGTAAATGAGTGCATATAAATATAATGATACAGGAAAAGTGTTCAGGGTAATTTTTATGTAGCCTATAGTCACCAGCTTTCACTAAAGATAATATGATTACAGATTGGAGTCTAACACAAAATAAACAGGCTATTTTCGTGGTACTGTTACGTGCGATTGAGAGTAATTTTTGTTACTATTGGCCATCCAATAAAACCCAATATCCGGTTAAAACTGGTTTTATAATCAACACCGTCACTGGTTTCATTTTTTTCAAAACCGCACAGCCCTAGCGTCTTGGCTTGCAAATGGCGATTCACTAGAAAAGATTTTTGACTTTCTTAAGCAGTCCTGGCTATTTACATGTTAATTGACAAGAATGGTCAGGAAAATTGAAATGGTTAATAACAACGTACTGGGCATGTCTGCCCGTGGTCGGTGTGTTGGTCCAGGGGAGAGGCATCCCTTACCCTGCTAAGTTTATGCCTATAGGCTCTATTGTCTGGAGCTGGTGTATTCAATGACATTCTTTCTGTTTTCTTCATGGGGTGGAGGTTTCATCGTCCGGGTCTGATGAGAGTACCTGGATAATTCTGGACTGCATGTCAGTTCTAGAATGTCCATGTTTATTGAAATGTCTGGATACGGGTGTGTCGTATCATTTATTCCTATGGCAGTTTGATATCGATCTCAGATGCCTTTGGATTCTGATTTTGAAGGTACGTTGAGTTTCTCCTACATACTGTTTCTTACATTTGTTGCAAGTTAGTAGGTAGACGATGTTCCTCGTCTGACAGTTGCCTATGATATTGGATCTGTGTGTTAGGCCTGTGTGTGAGCTAGCCTTCTCCGTTTCTGTGCTCTAATAGCCTGTGGTCTTGGAAGGTCCACTGTTGAAGAACTTGCCACTCCTTCGGTTGAAGGTGGTGTTAGCCGTGGTGGGTTTATGGCGTTAGACCTGGCGAGTAGAGTGTCTGAATATACGGAGCTTAGGCTTAGTGCGGACAGCGACGGTATTGTGACTATCTCTGTTTCCCGTGGCAACGGTTTGCTGGATGAATCCATTGTTTAATGACAGTGAATAACAACGTAGTCAGTTATATGAGCTACTTGTAAAAGGTTATTTAGCCTGACGCTTGGTCGCAAAATGAGACCAAAAGTCTGAATGATCTGGACTGGAATTTTTGTCCCTTTCATACCCTTCCTGGGCGAGCCTGTGGACTGAGTCGATCTTGACTATATATGGGCGAAAAAAACCCAGATTGATGGTCCCCGTTTGAAATTTTGGATGTTTGGTCAAAGATTTTACATGGTTGACCTGTATTTTACCGGTTGGGTCAAGTTTACCGGTTGTGACTTTTTTTACTGGTTGTGACTTTTTTGGCGGTTGTGACCATTTTTTGGCAGTTGTGATATTTTTTGCCGATTGTAAGTTTTTTGCCGGTTCTGCCATTTTTGGCAGTTGGGCAACTTTTTTGGCGATTGTGGTGACATACGATCCCTGTGACTATGGGTAAGGGTGGGTTGAAGAAGGTGCTGGCATGTATATTTGGGAGAGTTAACAAAATGCTCAGTGGGAAGAAATATCCATCCAGAACTTTCGATCACGATGTATTCTGACAGAGGACGTGCGCCGCTCTGCAGTTCAGGAGGAGGGAGTTGATTCATTCAGTGACCTCATGACAGCACTTGATAGGCATATCAGTCACAGCCGGACGACCAGACAGTGGAGAGATCACCTGATCAAACCAGTCATAATCATGATGCCATTCTCACGGGCAGCCAATGAATGTGACTGGGAAGTCCCCATGTCCGCTGCAGAGGTGATGCTGCCATACTTCCACGCAGCCGGCCGTCACAACTAGTTCTATATCCATCATATGAAGGGACTTGGCCCAAAACTGATGAAGAAGCTGCAGCATGCCGCATTTGTGCGTCACATACCAGGAATCTACAACTCGACCTGGACAGATATGCTCATTGAGACAACCTACATGCATCTGGGTCATGGTCCTGCAGGAGCTGTAGTATTGGCAACAGATTGGAATCAAATGGTCATGTGGGCTCTGAGTTTTGCTAAACGTGGGGAGAGAAATCATACCCGCATCAAGAGTGACCAGGATAACCGCCGCAGCATGCACAGCACTCTCACCATGTGTATAGAGCCACTCGATGATACTTCACATCATGATGCTGCTCTGATGAACATTGTCAGATGACAGGTGCTGGATGGCTCATCCTGACATGACAGCAGATGATGCCCTCAGCATCGGCCAGTGTCAGATGGCAGCATCAAAGGTGGCTGGCCAGCCTCATTTTATAACAAAGTATCAAAGGTTGTGGTCACCATGGAGTCAAAGAAGAAGCATATCCTAGTTAAGCAGGAAAAGGTGTATGACCAAGAGCGTATATATGCATGTGTCATTGGACTGTTGGTCAGTGCACGAGACATTAACTTTGATGACGTACTCTCGTGCAAACTGGTCGTGTACCCTCCCCATCTATTTTCTGTCCAGACTGGCAACTGAAGATTGCCAAAAGCAAGTCAATACTGAATAAGAACATGCAAGTGGCCGTGTCGGACCACAACTGCCCCACTCCAAACACAGTGATTTATGATGTCTCAGCGCTGCTGTGGTTAATGGACTGGCTATCGAACAAAGTCAAGCTCAGTGAGTATGGCCTTACATTCCAGGCATTTGTCTACAAAGCACTGCAAGTAGAGAAGGCTACCTTGACACACGATATGCTGATTCCATGGAAACAAGTGATCTTATCTGTGACAAAAAACAAGATCCGGTTGAATGCTATGTTGTTGCAAGGCTTGCTTGATATGGATTTCTACACAAATGACACACAGAAACATTGCCTGATCAATGCCGGCGTCACTGATTTTCCCATTGAGCTTGTCCATGGTGTGAAGATAGATCGCCAAGATCTCCTCTCCCCACATGAGGAGGCAGATATCATCATCACACAGCATTCAATTGCTACTTCTATCCTGGACAAATCGGTTCGTGTTGTATGTAACGACACTGATGTCTTTGTTATACTCATCCACTACTACAATAAAAGGTTTAGGAATCGAGTATCAATGAACATATCTCTGCTAATTCGAGAGCGAGCTGTGGTCGACATACAGGCTACGGCCAGAAAGCACAGTGCAATCGCCAGTCACCTGCTCGCTATCATGGACTATCTGCCGCTGACACAGTTGCATCACTGCACGGAGTAGACAATGCCACTGCGTTGAAAAGTGGCTAAGAAAGGGAACTTCTCATTTGCCAACATTGGTGATATCAACGCGAGTATGGCCTCTGTTGTTACACAAGCTACACGGTTCATATGTGCTGCACATGGAAAGGTGTCTGAGACATGCACACCCATGACATGCTGGGGGAGACTGTGGAAGTTGAAAACCGGAAGGAATGGGGCATCATCTTCAAAACTCTGCTCCCTACCGTCTACCACTGAGGCATTCCTCAACACGCAACATTGAATTACTTTGAGTGTTCGATCAATGGGTTTAGTAAGGTAGCATATGCAGTGACCTCTCAATAATCTGACGGTATGTGTCACTTATTTGGCAGTCGGATTGTGAAGTTGATGGCTATGATTCTTGATATTCTTTGACCTCAATATGAATTCATGATGCATGCATTTGTATTGTAGAGGCGACATGACAGTAATTAATAATATAGAATTTTGTTTCTATTAGACTATTACAGTCTATTTGTTTATTATTATAGAAATTAGTATTGATCTAGCATAACATAATAAAGATACTACTTGTATTATTGTGCATAGCAATTCATGTAATATAGTATTACTAAGTACATGGTGTTCAGTTAACGAAAACAACTAGTACATAAGTCAGGGAGATATTTGATCATATGTGCCACAAGCTGGATGTGCAGTATAAACGTTTCCAGTTTATTAGTATGAATTCGCAAGGAAATCTGTGCATCAGTAAAAATGGTAGTAGGCTACATTACAACATTCTAGGGTGAGTTTTAACAACCGTATCAGATAGTCACGATGCGGAGATGATCAAACAATGAAAATAAACCATCCACTGGATTCCTCATGATCGAAGATGTGGGCATAGAGCTCACGTTTCAATCTCTAGCATGAATACATCCAAAGTTATAGCAATTTTAGTATTTTCACAACATTCCGGGTGAGTTTAGACAGCCATATTGGACTAATACCCAAATAAAATGATCAAATTGCAAAAATACATCTTCCATTACATGCCTCGTGGTCGAAAACATGGATACAGATCCCATATTTATGGCCATAGCATCAGTACTTTGACGGTTAGGGCCATATTAGTGATTTTAAGGCATGGCGGTGGCCATCTTGGTTTTTAAAAATGCCACCGCTCGAAATTTTACACACCCTCTTAAAATTATCATCTAAGCCCCTTATGAACTCATACTAATCAACAGAAAAAGTTTATACTACATTTCCACCCTATGAGATGATTCCTCTTGACATTCCTCTTTTAATATATGCTTCATAATCTTATAATACAGTGGAAAGAGGTAGAACATTCTTTATTTTGGGTCCAATTCAGCACAAATTACGTGAGCATGGAGGCAAATATGGCATGTGTACAGGGCATAATTTAGAATTTGATATTTGTATAGCATGTATTGTTGCGCAAATTATAAATTGTATAGTTGTCGTCAAAAATGTATAGCAATTAACTCTTTCACCGATAAATTCCCTGTATCTCAATCTCAGAGCAAACAAACAGGGAAGCTGTCTGTTGAATATTTTGAAATTAATCTGACTGGAAGCCATTGCTGCCTATACGTATATAGTACTTAAAGAATTTACTTTTACAGGGATTTGTCCTTGAAAGGGTTAATAATAGAACTTAAGAAAATCAAAAATAAAATTTCAATCCCGTACAAATTTTGCATAGCAGATACAGCTATGCATGTTGCAGAATGTATAGCAACTTCCTAAATATGTGTAGAAAATTGAGATGTGACACCAGATAAATTATACCCTGGTGTATTTGAATGAGTTCCTGGGTGGAAATATGGCAAATGTTTGAGTATTACTTGCGAGGGTGACAATGGACCAGGTCTAGGGGATACATTACAGTGGAACGGTTAACTATGTAGCACAGTTATGCTGTGATTTGATAGTGAAAGCTCTCATGAACTTACCATAGTCATGCCTTTCTTTTCATGGATTTTCTTCTCATCAACACCATCTTTGATGTCCTACAAAATAAACAATCAATTTATACGTCATCTTTCTCACAAACACATAATACACCATTTAGCATACACCATTTAGCAAACACAAGTTAATAATGATTTAAATTAGAAATATCAAATAAGGGTCAATTTCCACAAAGAATTAAGGACATACATATATTAAGCAATAGTAATCATTTTGAGCCTCAAATTATACAAATGGTGCATACTTCTCAGAGGCGGATCATTCCAGTGCAGAGCTCTGAAACATGGGTACATACATGTACATGTATGCGCAGTCAATCACACATGTATTTTGGAAACTAGAAGCCAGTGGTTCATTAAGCTGGTGATTGAATAAGCACCTGTCTTAAGTAAGCATGTAGTGGCACATGAATCGAAGGATCTGATCTCCCACTCAGCTCAAGTATCTGACGTCATTATCGAATGTGTCTCATGTTAGCTGATGTTACAATCAAAATGATGTATGTCCGTCATGAAAATGTGTCTCATGTTAGCTGTTACAATCAAAATGATGTATGTCAGTCATGAAAATGTGTCCAGAGAATATTTTGAGCGGTATCGCATTGCAAAATGCGATGCAAATGAGTACCTGTTGCTACACATTCACAACTTCGCATAGCTATTTGCTGCGATACATAATTTTGATGAATACAGAATTCACTTAATTTTGAAATATTTTTGATAAAGTCGCTAAAAGTTGCAAAACGCTTGTCAAATTTAGTAAGGAAGCGAGATGCGCATGTGTTGGAGACTGATTTCCGATATAGCCCATAGACATATATAGCTATAGAGCGCATATCTTCATACCTTCCTTCACTATGGGACAAATGACCGCCAGTGAAGCGAGTTCAGTAAGCGCTCTGTAGATCAAAATTCTAAAAGTTAGCGATGCGCGCATACGTTAGTGGCTTCCTTCTTCTGGTATAATAATAAACTGTTACAGACTTCAGTTTTGAGTTTGGACACCAGTCGGAAACTCGCAATATGTATCATGTGGTAATCACAGTCGTCGACATATTGCTCGTAACAGACTCTCTTGTAAATCTAAATTCTCCTATAGGGGGGGTATGGCTATTGATCATTGCCTCGTCATTAGTTAGCGTTATGATAAACTTTAAAAATACAAGTTTATCTAGGCTGATTCTGGTCAATTTAGACAATGTTTGTCTCGGAAACTGAGTTATATCATCGGGAATGCTAAACTCCTGTTAGCGCATCCCCAAACCAAGGCCGACACAGTATAGTTAGCCATGCTACGGCGGCGTATCGCGCTTGATTCGCGCAAGCAACAGATTTAGAATGGCATTTAGAATTTAGAATGGCATGTCGCCAAGATCGACGCATGAGCGAGTGTTCTCGAGTACTCTTCTCCAAAGTCGGGAACATACTTTCTCGCAAGATTATTGGTTAATAAATATAACTATATAAAAAGCAACCGATGAATCGAAAGGAAACTACCAACAGTAAAGAAAATAAACAATGTTTTACGTGGTAATTTTATGAATGACGTAGTAGTATCTATATATATAGCATTCGTAGTATAACTAGTAACACGGTGGACCAATTGATACACGCTGATCACATTAAAACTTTTTATCATTCACTATTTAAGCCAGAGAAAACAATCATTAGTAACTTTTAAATACAAATTGTTAACTCTTTCAATTGAAGTCATAGTATCGCAGAAACTCAATTTCATCTTAATAAGCTGTTGAATATGTTGCAAGTTTTTAGGGGGGTGGGGCTGTTGCTCACAGCTGCCATAGCCTGCAACAGCTTCCAGTTAAGCACTAACACTATTCAGCCTTCTTACATTGTATTGAATGATGTGTACTTTGTTTACCCTACCAGTTGAAAGGGATATGTGATGTAGGTTGGTAAGTTACAAAATATATATTAACCCTAGTCAATGAAATCACAGTATTCATGGGAGGTACATTATTGATTTTTTTGAAAATAATTTGACTGGGATATGTTGCTGCCTTAAGCAGCAACAGCTTCCAATCAATGTAATTGCCAAATCTGCCAATACGCATTATTTTAGGTTTCCTATACTCCCTGACCGTGGGCAGAGCCAGTACATGCATATTCTGAATCTGACATATGTTATACTGACAAATAACAATACTGGCTACTGTAGACCTGAAGACTGATACACAATCCTCAATAACATTCTCAGAAGTCCAATATTAATTATTCAACCATCTGTTCATGTCAGATTTGTGCAATTTGTGTAAACTACATTGTACGTGTCGCATATTACATGCCTTACGGACTACTAATGTTTTAGACGGACTACTGATTTGCCAAGTCTGGTAGTCCTTCGTCCCCATTGGAACACCAACCAGTTTCAACACAGTTTGTTTGCTATGCAAGTGCTATGAACTGCTATGCATTATTCGATTTGCTTAGCAGTTACTGCTATGCAATTTTTTTCCAACAAAATATTCCCTGGTGTCTCATGTTAGCTGATGTTACAATCAAAATGATGTATGTCTGTCATGAAAATGTGTCTCATGTTAGCTGATGTTACAATCAAAATGATGTATGTCCGTCATGAAAATGTGTCTCATGTTAGCTGATGTTACAATCAAAATGATGTATGTCCGTCATGAAAATGTGTCTCATGTTAGCTGATGTTACAATCAAAATGATGTATGTCCGTCATGAAAATGTGTCTCATGTTAGCTGATGTTACAATCAAAATGATGTATGTCATTATCGAATGTGTCTCATGTTAGCTGATGTTACAATCAAAATGATGTATGTCATTATCGAATGTGTCTCATGTTAGCTGATGCTACAATCAAAATGATGTATGTCATTATCGAATATGTCTCATGTTAGCTGATGTTACAATCAAAATGATGTATGTCCGTCATGAAAATGTGTCTCATGTTAGCTGATGTTATAATCAAAATGATGTATGTCATTATCGGATCAAAATGATGTTATGTCATTATCGAATGTGTCTCATGTTAGCTGATGTTACAATCAAAATGATGTATGTCATTATCGAATGTGTCTCATGTTAGCTGATGTTACAATCAAAATGATGTATGTCATTATCGAATGTGTCTCATGTTAGCTGATGCTACAATCAAAATGATGTATGTCATTATCGAATATGTCTCATGTTAGCTGATGTTACAATCAAAATGATGTATGTCCGTCATGAAAATGTGTCTCATGTTAGCTGATGTTATAATCAAAATGATGTATGTCCGTCATGAAAATGGTAAAAAAGTCTGTCATGAAAGTGTATGAATTCCATGTCTTTGATGAATTTACAATTTAATAAACATTTTGTTGGATATTTTGAAACTAATTTGACTGGGAGCTATTTTTGCCATGGCTACCAGGCAGCTTAGTTTCAAAATAGCCAATGGCTTACCTGTGCATAGTTACCTTGAAACTTAGATTCTGGGAATTCATGGTTCAAAGTTTAAAATCGATTCGAAAATATGTAAAAAAGTGGGTGAAGCTTAGCTAGTTAAATGTCCATTTGTAGGCCGAGAGAAGACGTTGTTTGAAAATGTATTCAAGCAAGGCATCCAGTGATAAATTTTCAAAAATATTATCTTGGCCTGCAAATGGCCCTCAGAGCAGCGGCGGGTTTTGGTGACCACTCACCTGTTTGAGCTTGCCCATGGCTTCAGTCAATTCAGCCAGCTGACTTTGTAGATGCGTTTCTCTTGATTGACACTCCTGATGAACAGAGACAAGATTCAGAGTAGTAAAGAGAACATAATCAGAGAAGCTATTTAACCTTGACATTTAATCCAAAACCCAAGCTTCTTCAGAAGCTCCTACACACGGGTATTAAAGATTCCATCTGTAGATATAGAATTTAAACGAAATCATGGATTTCTTTTTTCACGAGAGAGTTGATACTTACCTCCCTAACACTCTGATATTCCCAAATATCGACTTTCACTCAATAAACACTCAGATTAAAAACAGCTAGGTGCCCATACTGGGCAGGTAGTCAGATGACAGTCCGGCGGATGCCAGCCCCAACCTCGCGCATGTGCAGACTAGCACTTCCTCTTGACTAATTTATTGGCTGACACTATGCCCCTCTAAGAAAGCCTCAAGACCGAGCCTCTGTGGGGCAGAGAGGCCGGGTCCGTATTAGGGTGGTAAGTATCAACTCTCGTGAAAAAAGAAATCTGTGATTTCGTTTATTTCACTTCAAGAGTATACTTACCTTCCTAACACTTGTTGATATTGCCAGAATGTGTACGAGAATGTGGCGGGAGGTAGGCGAGGTCAAAAGACCAGCTCTCCCCTATGCGCTTTTCTGCATTTAAGGCACTTAAATTTCTGAAATTGTGAGAAAAAAACACAACCAGGAAATGATTTGAACATCAGAAAACCCAACCGATAGCTGAGAGAAGACCATATGTCAGATGCGCCACCCCCCCCCCCCCCAATCCCCTCCCCCCACCCCCACCCTTTCTTGGGAGGGAGACAGAATGACCTCAATGTCTCATACACTCTCTATGTACAAGTGCCTTGTACTATAGGACATGAGATGAAAAAGGCTCCATTTTCATATACTCTCAGGAATGAACCACATAAAACATGTACCATCACCATATTAATAACGAAGGTCACGTGACAAAACAATCAACAATGAACAACACATAAACAAGACTGACCTTGTGAATTGCTTGATGCTGTCATCATCTTCCCATTGGTGAAGACTGATGCAGTCCAGACAAGTGGTTGTTTACATTGATAAATTGTGATATATTTAACAAGAGGTATCAGAAGATACTAAATATCTCACATTTTTAAGTTGACGCAGGGTCCGGCTGCCGCCAGGACCCAGTCTGCCCAGGACTCTGGTGCTTATCTAGCAAAAATTCTAGGTGTGGTTGAAATTCAAATTCTCTTCAAAATTGAGATGAAGTCAAGTCGCTATAGGACCCATAAGATCACCAAATTTCAAGTCGATCGGAGCAAAAATCATTTTGGCAGCCATTTAAAAAAGATTTGGGAAATTTTTTTATTTTTTCTCCATTTGTCATTTTGAGGTCATTTCTGGCAACAAATATTTTGGTCTTTTGACCCCCCCAAATTTTTCATTCCGAGTTGATTTCTGCAAAAAAAAAAACAACGAAAAATGGTATTTTTGGCCAAAGTTTTTTCACGGCAGCCATCTTTGAAAAAATTTTTTCCTTGAAACGTGAAACCTTGGGGATGATTGCACAAGGAGGAGTTTATTACAATCGATTGGTGCCTACTTTTGACCCCACCCCTACCCTCAGTTTGATCCAAGATCAAAATAATTCCTTGTACTGTAGTCTACTCATCATTGGCTTGAAAATGATATGTGACATGACCACCTTTGGATAAATTAAATTTTGTACCCACAGTCCCCACCCCTGGGGGGGGGGGGGGGGTGTGAATAACAAAATTTCAAAGTGCCATGCACATCCCTGTCCATATGTGTAATCATACCGAAAATTTCAAGCTTCTATCTGAAATGGTCTAGGAGTTGTACTGTAGACTACTTATCATTGGCTTGAAAATGATATGCAACATGACAACCTTTGGAAAGATTAAATTTTTTACCCCACATTTCACACCACCAGGCCCATACCCCTGGGGTCATAGCAAATTCCAAAAGTGTCATGCACATCACTGGCCATATGTGCAATCATCCACAAAGTTTCAAGTTTCTATCTGAAATAGTCTAGGAGGAGTTGCATTACAATCGATTGGTGAACACTTTTGACCTTTTGAACCTCGCCCCTACCCTCAGTTTTAACCAAGATCAAAATAATTCCTTGTACTGTAGACTACTTATCATTGGCTTGAAAACAATATGCAACATGACAACCTTTGGAAAAATTGAATTTTTGACCCCACATTTCCTACCCCCAGGGGCCTGCCCCTGGGGTCATGCCAAAATTCAAAAAGTGTCATGCACATCCCTGTCCATATATGCAATCATCCCGAAAGTTTCAAGGTTCTAAGCATTGTATAATATATAATGCCTAAAAAGTATGGAAAGATTTTGAAAATCAATATTTTTTATCTGGACAAGTCCTGAAATCAGATGACCCCCTGTGGGTGCAAATGTCATTTTAAAAATGCTTAACCAAGAAATTACGAGTATAAATTGGATACAAAACATGCCTAAAAATAATTTCTTTTTCATATTGACAAGTCCTAAGCATGGTATAGAACACATCTGTGGGTTTTTTTTAATCTGATGACCCCTTGTCGGTGCAATGCAGCAAATGTCATTAAAAAAAGTATATATTTTGATGTAAACTAGTCCTAAGCATCGTATAGAAGACATCTGTGAAGGTTTTTATAAAAATCGGATGACCCCCCTCACGAAGTTGAAAGATTTTGAAAGAAGTGGGTGCAAAACTGCAAATGTCATTTTAAAAAACCTTATCCATAGGATTGATGTTAAGCTGGACACAAAAATTAGTCAAAGTTAAAACTAAAAAATAAAGAAAAATGTCAAAAATCGACATAGTTTTGATGTAAACTAGTCCTAAGCATCATATAGAACACATCTGTGAAGGTTTTTTAAAAATCAGATTAACCCTTAGGGTTGCAAATGTCATTTAAAATTTTTTTACCCAGAGCGGACGCCAACGCAGACATCAACATTTTTCCCCCTCTTCCAAAATCTCTTTTTTCAACTTCGTGAAAATGCGAGATAAAAAATGAGAGAACCTCATCAAAATATGTATACCTAAATTATTTTTTCAAAATCGATAAGGCAAGAGGATTCGAGGTGTCATGGAGGTAATGGTCGGTGAAACTCGACTCACAGTGCCACTGGGCTACCGACATAATATCATCCACAGGGACCCCATTAAACAGGGCGGTGGAAGCCACTACGCCGCGAACACTGTGAGCCTTGCCACAGTCAACTTGTTTACCTGTGGTGGATTTATGACAAAATTGAATACATTCTACAATCTACCTGGAAATGGTGTCCTTGGAAGCACTACCAGGAGGTTCAATATACGACAACCATAATGCTGTTGGGGCCGTGCACCATTCCTGGGTACGTTGTTTGTACCATGCTTTAGAATTAGCATCATATCTAGTCAAAGCTCGTAAAAATATGGGTTGACCTGGATATTTCAAAGACTGGTCCTTAGCCATGAAATTTATCCTAGGTAGAAGCTTAAGGCCTTCCCCTGTAACCACATAACTGTCTGTCTCGGCTGATAAGGCATGAATTTCACTTCTCCGACTAGCCGAGGCTGCAGCAATTAAAAGTAGTTTTAAGTGTCAACATTTTCATAGAAATGGAACTTAGTGGTTCAAATGGCTTATCAGCTAATACTTGTAGCACTAGTGATAAATTCCAAGACGGAATCACAGAGGGATTCTTTGGTCTTAGATTGCTCATGCCTTTAAGTAAAGTATTTAATGTACTTACTTCATCACTTCCCCTATTAGCCAAGCAAGGAATAACAGACAATAAAACTAACTTAGCGTTAGGCTCGAGGCTATAGGCATTATACAGGTGACAGAGGAAATTGGCTACTACCTGAATAGATGAATCCATTGGATTAATACATCTTTTTGAGCACCATTCTGCACATCTGTTGATTTTATATGCTCTGGAGGCTGACCCCCTTCTGGTTTTTGCCATAAACATGGCTGCTTGCTCAGATAAGCCCTCCTTAATTCTTGATTCCTTGACAACATCCACGCAGTCAATCTGAACATTGACGGATTGTTGTGAAGGGTTTTGCCCTGGAAGATATTGTCCATCAGAGGCAGAGGAACCGGATTGCAGATCAGAAGGTCCAGCAGATTCGCATACCGTAATCGGCTTGGCCAATTTGGGGCGATCAGTAGCACTTGGCACTCCTCCTGTCTGATTCTCTAAGAATTTTTGGAATCAGGATTGCTGGAGGGAAAGAGTATCCATACATTCCAACCCAGCTGATAGCCAATGCATCTGCTGTGATAGCGCTCGGATCTGGAATCGGAGAGACATACGTCGTCATCTTCGCATTCTTCTTTGTTGTGAATAAATCTATGTTGGGTTTCCCCCAGTGGTTGAACATACACCACACATTGATTTAGTAGCCATTCCGTAGGTAAAACACTCATCCTTCGGCTCAATGAGTCTGCCAGCAGATTTAACCTTCACGGAATATGAACTGCTTCCAAGGTAATCCTGTGATCCAGGCACCAGCAAAGCAATTTCCATGTCATCATACAGGGAGTGGGCGACTTCATTCCGCCCTGGCGATTTATGTAAGTCACTACTGTTGAATTGTCTGATCGAACCAGAACAATTTTGTCCTGAGCCTTCATTAAGAAATGTTCCAGGCCCAGTACAACTGCTCGTAATTCCAGTAGATTGATATGTTCCTGTGACTGATCCAGATTCCAAAGCCCTGATACTGTGTCTTCTTCCAGGCAAGCTCCCCATCCCTCCATTGATGCATCTGTATACATCGTTATCCGAGGGTGGGGAGGGGTGAGCACCACCCCCGCCAGGATATTCTCTCTTTCCATCCACCATTGTAGGTGGTGAATAAGAGGCTCCAATATCAGCACATTTGAGTCTAGCGATCTTGTACTCTGGGTCCCCTGTCTCATGAGAAACAACTGGATAGGCCGCCTGCATAAGGCTGCCTGTGGAATGACTGGTTCCAATGAAACCATCAACTCCAGCATTCTCAAGTAAACCCATGCCTGGACATGATGACTGTTGCACACCGACTGTATTAATGAGATGAGTACTTGTACCCTCTCCTCAGTAGGATAAACATATCCTATCTCTAGATCGAAGAACATTCCCAGGTAAACAAACATCTGGGATGGTCAGCTCTGATTTTTTAAAGTTGATTATCCAGCCTAAGTCTGTGACAGTTTTTAGAACTATCTCCAGATTTGCTGATAGACTTTCCTGATTATATGCTTTTAACAGCCAGTCATCTATGTACATATGGACTGCTATACCTCTCCTGCGGAGGTATGCTGTCATTGCAAGGACTACCCTGGGGAAGACCCGAGGAGCTGTTGAAATTCCGAAGGGTAAAACCCTGAATTCGCACTGACAGCCCTGGAATGCAAACCTCATGTACCGGCGAAAACACCTCACCATTGGAATGTGGAAATATGCATCTTTCAAATCCATTGGCGCCGTCCACATTCCTTTCTCCAACCTGCCAAGACCGATTTCTCTGTTTCCATTTTGAAACTTGGCGTGTCTATGAACTTGTTCAGTGACTTGTGGTTGAGAATTGGCCTCCACTCTCCAGTGCTTTTTGTCACTAGGAACACGGTTGAATAGAAGCCCGGACAATTTTGTGCCGGTTGAATTGCTCCTTTTTGTATGAGGGAATTTATTTTCTCCTCTATATACAATCGTTGATCTGGATCTCTTGGATTTTGAGTCCAGATCGGAAGCAGAGACAGCTGCGATGGCAGACCTACTATCCAGTTGGGATGATACCCGACTGAAAGCCATCGTAAGACTAAGCGGTCCTCAGTCATTGCTCCCACTGTTGCCTGGGGTGGGGCAGCCGGCACCCCCCACTGGTCCGCCTAGAGGTGGACATGAGCAATGCAAGAGTGCCACTGTCTCTGGATCCAGAAGCACTGGAATGGTCCTTACTGTGGCAACCGGCCCATCAGGCACGGTTACCACGACCAGATCCTTGTGCGCCACAACCAGCACCGCGTGCACCTTGGTGCACAGGCGGCTGCCTGGCTGGATGCGCTGGAAGAGACTGCGGCCCCCTCGCTGCTGGCCGGAGCGTGCGCGGCCATGGCTGGCGCTGCGCTGGTGGCTGGCCTCTGACTTGGCCGCCACCACCACCCTGTGCTGGCAGGGAATGATACGCAGGGGGCGCTGCGCGAATGCGCTCTCTGCGAAGCACTTCAAATTGCTCACGCAAAGCCCTCTGGAGGTGCCTACACCCCTCACCTCCAAAGAGACCAGAATCTGTCATAGGCGTACGCAGAAGCCTATTGTACAGGTCGTGGGATGGGCACAGGTTGTCTAAGGCAAACATGCGCCGTGCCCGGACACTCCTGGTCACTGGCCGGGTTAAACAGTCCAGAGCCAGGTTAATACCATCCTGGATGGCTCTCTGAACTGTCCCCGTACTAGGCTGGCACAATGCGGATGCTGTTACTATCCCCTGTAACAACTGGAAGACATGCGAAAGCGCTGCAATAGACACTCTCGAACTCCTCCGCATAGCGCAACACGGTATTTGCCGAACGCTTTGCGTTTGTGCACAGGGCTCCCGTGACAGATTGGGAGCCTGGCCGCGTATCCTCGTCTAGCGCAGAGCGGTCATCCACCCTCAGTTTAGGCACCACAGCGTACCTCTGGTATTCACCAGGTACGATGGGGCATCGCTTTGCCACCTCGCGAGCGACATTTGCGAGACGTCCATTCACTTTAATGGACGTCTCTGCCACTGTAAACATATTTACAATATGTTCTGCCAGTGGCAGAGATGGCATCACGGTAGCAGTCGGCTTACCTGCCAGCCATGGGCGCTGGTCCCGCTGGCTGGCCGACTGATCCATAGCTAGATCTGGCCTGACGTTTATTAGCCAGTGACAAGCATCAGACCAGTCTTCCTCTGTGGTTACCTGTGAATGTTCGACTAGGTGCGGGCCTTCGTCGTCCTCTAGAACATTCACAAGTGATTGCATGGCTGGAGGAACCGATACTCCTGGCAAGCCAGAAAAAGCATGCGGGCCTGACAAAGGAGACATGCTAAACACACTGGCTTGACCAGGAGCAGGCGCCATGGCATTGCGTGGGGAATGAAAACTCGCAACACCACGGCCCTGGCCAGAACCAGCTACACCATCGGCAAGCCGAGGTATGCGGTAATGCTGGCTATCGGATCCAGCCTTGGATACCTTTTGTGCCGTGAATGCCACTCACAAGTAGACCCATGGAAAATGTCGCCCTGTGCTCCCTACGAGGGGTGCACGTCCATCAATTTCCATGGCCATGGTGTTAGGAGAACCCAGCTGATAATCCTCTTCTTCCTGGCCAGAAAGATTAGACTCCAGGTCAGCGAGGAATACTAACCCGGACTGGCCAGGAAAGGTACCATAAGAGGTAGTGGTACCTGTAGGGTGCAGATAATCCTGGGAGCCTGATAAGCGGGAACAGGCTCCAGCGACACCTGCCCACGATCCGACGCGGCAAGCCTGCTGCCAGTGTTCTCATAGTGAGCTGCCCCCTCTAATGGGTCTCTAAAGAATACCGATTCAGAGGCAGGGATTATCTGCTCCGGAGCAGAAGACAATAAAGGATTTGGCCCTGGTAGCATGCCGCGAAGCAACTCTGGAACCAAATCCTTTATCATCTTCTTCATCTCTCCCATCATCTCAAGACGGAAGGCTTCCATATCCATGGTAGATGAAGTCTTCCTCTTACACTTCTTACCAAGACCTTCTCACTCCTTAGAGCGTCTCTCCTCCTCTAACGCCTTCTCCTTGGCCTGCAATGCCAAGAACACAGTGATTAATTCCCATTCCCCCCCCCCACCCCCACTGGTTACATATGTTACAATTTAACAATGGGCCACATGGACTACATTGGAAACACAGGTGAGGGGCGAATCTAGGTTTGAGAAACCTGCCACAAGTAGGATAACCAGGTTTCTGAAAAAGGCCATAAGACGAAGACAATGAGCATTTTAGTTCATGAATTAGTAAAACTCAAAACCAAAATAAAGAAAGAGGACTGGTGGCTATAAAGACCACTACACTAACAGATAAACCAGCGTTGGACAAAACTTTATGATAGTTAGTAAAGGTGCAAGGCTGATTATGACGTCATAACTTCAAAAATAAGACAGTAATCCGGCTTGAAAACAACATCCAGGTGTAAGGACAAATTGTATTGAGTCGAAGTTCATAATCCAGAACATAATTTTACAAGGTATGCAAACATCAGATAAACAATGATAAATTGGCAGCAGATTTCAGAAAAAATTCTAAATACTTTGACGTGCCTCATATCATACAAGAATACCTGCATCTTTAGCATAGACAAACTATCTGATCTGATGAACTGGAAGTTCCACCAATCTCTATGACCTCTTAAATCTCTCCACCATTAAGGGAGGGAAGTAGACCAAGAGGGCAAAGTGAGATCTTCTTATGAAACCTCCAACTCACTGGGCATAGATTTTGATTAGTTCTCTAACATGTTAGTAGGAAATGGAACCTTGGTGGAGAGAAAAACAAACCCTCTGAAGATGTCTTGTCCTTTTCAATCATAGATAGATACCTGTGGACACAAACACAAAGAGAGTAGTACTTCATAGCGCCAGATAGAAATTTAGAAATTTCCGGCAGTTTTTTAGGCGCTTGACACGTCTAATCGCGATTTCCGGAAACACATTACAACAGGATTAAAACGCTAAATTAGACAAGTATGTAATTCACCTTTCCAGAGTACCCACCCATCATATGATGTCATAATGAACTGCGTGGTGTGTACAATGACATCATAATGAATGACGTCATGAATGACGTCGATAAGTACGTCACGAACGCATATTTGATGACGGTCTATGGGCTGTTGTACAAATTGTTTGCTTTTACTATTTAATAAATATTCTGTTGAATATTTTGAAACTAATTTGACTGGGCGCTGTTGCTGCCTATGGCAGCAACAGCACCCAGTCTAATTAGTTACAAAATATTCAACAGCTTCCCTGTATAGTTTTCAGGAAATTGATAGCTGGGGCATTCAGGGATCGATCAATCCAAACACGGCGAGGTGTGGGTGGAGCTTAGCTAGTGCTGGGCGGGGCATAGCTAAAAATGGAAAGGTCCATTGAAATCACCTGATAGCTGGAGACTTTCCACGATCGGTCATGATTTTCAGGTGAATTTGCTTTCAGAAAGTGAGAGGAACTAGCAGAAAACTTTATAAACAAAGAATAGCATGTGTCTTTAGCCAATAAATTGGAAAAGAGGAAGTGCTAGTCTGCGCATGCGCGAGGTTGGGGCTGGCACCAAACTGTTTTTAATCTGAGTGTTTATTGAGCGAAAGTCGATATTTGGTAATATCAGTGTTAGGGCGGTAAGTATACTCTTGAAGCGAAACTACCTGGATCAGGGGAGATCACTCTCCAAAATGTGAAAAGATTTCGGTGAAATATAATTGCACAGTGTAGTAGACCTATGGATGAAACTAATCTGACATGGATTCACTCTGACCCGGTATATTTACCTTGTAATTGGCTTTCAGAGAATCCAGATTTCAGTGGCAAAATCGATTTAAACACATCCACAAAGTGGGTGGAGCTTAGCTAGAAATGGGTGGGGCATAGCTATAAAAGCATCCCTGTATTGAGACATGAGTTGAAAGTTATGCTTCAGTGACAGATCTAATACAAGTATTCACCAGTCAATTATATCAAAGAACAATAACAGAAGCAGTATTCAGAAGTACAAGGGTTAATTATATCAAAGAACAACAGAAGCAGTATTCAGAAGTACAAGGGTTAATTATATCAAAGAACAACAGAAGCAGTATTCAGAAGTACAAGGGTTAATTATATCAAAGAACAACAGAAGCAGTATTCAGAAGTACAAGGGTTAACCCTTTGAATACAAACTACAAAACACTGAAAATCATTTACATATAATTATTCTGTTGAATATTCTGAAACTAATTTGACTGGAAGCTGTTGCTGCCTATGGCAGCAACAGAGTCCTGTCAAATTAGTTCCAAAATATTCAATAGCTTACGTGTATAGCTGTTCCGAAATTGAGAATCTCCGGATTCATGGTTCAGATGGTTATTATAACTGTACCTGAATTTGTTCTTCCTGGTCCTGTTTTAATCTGCTGATCTCTTGGTCATGTGATGCCTGTAGTTGTGCGATAGTTTGATCATGTGATGTGCTTAATTCTGCTATAGTCTGCTCACTTGTTTGTTGCGTGTTGGACAACTGTTCCTGAAATGTGCATACACAAAGCATAAAACATTAATAACACACATCTTTCCTTAACCCTTTCATGGTCTAGCCCGTAAAACCCGCTTCTTCACTGGTCTTCAGGAATGTACATTTGCAGGCCAAAGAGAAGACTATTTTTGAAATTTTATGACTGGAATGACTCAATAACTGAGCTAGTCATTTGAATACTACAAATTTTGTTTCAGTGGTAGTACAATACGCAGTTGGCGATTCCTTCTAAACTTAGAAGACCGCAACCATTAAGGCAGACCCACCCTTCATACCTGCCGATTAGTGTAAACTTATACACGATCTAAACAAACACCATATGTTATAATACATATTTTTAACAAAAAGGTTGCTAAAAATATTAGGACCAACCACCCACCTGATTACTATTAAAGGTACACTACATCCTTTAATTTTTTGAATAGTACTACACTTTTCCCGCCAAAATATAGTGACGGTAGACCACCATTATCGTTAACCGATATATATTGACAACCGTTAACACACAGCCAATGGAACCACCAGACAGGTAATGGTTAACCACCATATACAGGAAATAACCGATATCGGTCAACTCATAACCGACCAAACAAATTACGGTAAACGTTACGGGTAATGGCGGTACACACACACAAAAAGGGCAACGATGGTTTAATCACAATTAACCAGATATACCGGAAACGCTTAAAATCTAACTGACCAAAACAAATCCAGTTAACTCTAAGGGTAATGGTGGCACACCCCCAAAAATTGGCAACGACGGTCAATCACAGTTAACCGGATATACCGGAAAGGGTTAACATTTAACCAACCAAATCAAATCTGGTTAACATTATTGGTAATGACGGTCAACCAATTAAACAGCCACAAAATGACGGGTAATCGTCAGTAGCTCACTTAATTAACCACACCTGGAAGCTACTAAAACAATAGTACGTGTTAGGCATGACCGAGTTAAGTCATAAGTTGTTTCATTTTCTGTTGCTAATGCTGTTGCTGGTGTTGACATTGTTGCCATTATAATGTCTTAGTAGTAGTAGTAGTAGTAGTAGTAGTAGTAGTAGTGGTAGTGGTAGTGGTAGTGGTAGTAGTAGTAGTAGTAGTAGTAGTAGTAGTACTAGTACTAGTACTGGTAGTGGTAGTGGTAGTGGTAGTAGTAGTAGTAGTAGTAGTAGTAGTAGTAGTAGTAGTAGTAGTGGTAGTAGTAATGGTAGTAGTAGTGGTAGTAGCGGTAGTAGTAGTGGTAGCAGTAGTAGTAGTGGTAGTAGTAATGGTAGTAGTAGTGGTAGTAGCGGTAGTAGTAGTGGTAGCAGTAGTACATGTAGTAGTAGTAGGTAGTAGTAGTAGTAGTAGTTAGTAGTAGTAGTAGTAGTAGTAGTAGTAGTAGTAGTAGTAGTAGTAGTAGTAGTAGTAGTAGTAGTAGTGGTAGCGGTTGTTGTTTGTGGTGGTTGTGTTGCTGTCGTTGCTGGTGTTGCTGCTTGTGTTGTTGTTGTAGTATTTGTACCTCTGTTTCCTTCAGCCGCCTGTCAAGCCAGTTTTTAGACTCCTCTACTGATTGCAGCTGACTTTGAGTGTCAGTCAAGGTTTTCTGACATTTATCCAAAGTAGCGATAGATTCCTGAAAGAGGAGTATTTGTCTGTGAGTTGATACATTTCTCCAGTCTATTAACCCTCTTATGAGGACAGTATCTGTCAATGAGTTGATACATTTCCCCAGTCTATAAACCCTCTTACAAGGAGAGTATTTGTCTGTGAGTTGATACATTTCTCCAGTTTATAAACCCTCTATGAGGACAGTATTTGTCTGCGAGTTGAAACATTTCTCAACTCTATTAACATTCTTATGTTCACGATAACAAAAAACTCTCTCTACAGTCATCTATAGCAATGTAATCTGCAGGACAAAAGTAGATATTTTTAAAAATTGCATTACTGGCATGACTGGAATTACTGGGTCGATAATTGAGTCAGTCATTTCAGCAGTAAAATTTTTCACTGTGTTCTCTTCATGACCACTTCTGACCATTACTGTTTTAGAGCCGCTATGATTTAATTGTTAACCAATCAGACACAACCATGGCTGTATGTCTCTGTGCTCAGTCGCGTATTGCATGATCAATCTAGTTTTGCTGTGTGGTGTAGACGCAACCATAACAATAAGCTGCTGCTGATTTTCACATTATTCTAAGCGGGAACCTTTGTTGTCTCAAATGCTATCTATTAGGATTAATATTAATTCTTCAGTTATTACTCATCCCTCCTTTATCAAAACAATCTTATTAATATTAGGAGCCATTTAGATTATTTATTCTGATTGATACGCCTTGATTCCTGTGGATATCAAGTTAACTTGTGAAAGGCATTGAGCAGACCGTCTCAGTCTGACTACAAATCCCCTAGACGTTATACAGCAGTCATTCTGATGCATTGTCTGATCAAGTAGAAAGTTGGCAGAGTTATTGTTACCATTAATCTGATCACTGGTCATCATTAACTAGTACTAAATGGCTGCTTAGACGATATCCTTGAAATCCCATTCTCAATAGACAATAGGGGGCTCCATGTCTAGCTAAGCCCCGCCCACATTTTACGTGTCTTGGAATTGATGTAAACCATTGAAAACTGAATTCCCCAAATCTAAATTAAGGTAAATACAAGCTTTTGAATATTTTGAAACTATATGGAATGGTTTTTGCTCCCTATGAAAGCAAATTAGTTTCAAAATATTTAACAGAATATTTAATAAATTATAAATTTATCAAAGCCATAATTACGCTTCGCACACTTGATGTATTTGATTATGATTGTGACGTCAGTTAATCTGTGGTGCACTTGATTGCGACGTCAGCTAACATCTGATATACTTGATTGTGGTGTCAGCTAACATGTCATGTATTTAATTGTGACGTCAGATAACATGTGATGTATTTTATTGACATCACCTAACATGTGATGTATTTGATTGTGACGTCAGCTAACATGCGATGTATTTGATTGTGATGTCAGCTAACATGTCATGTATTTGATTGTGACGTCAGCTAACATATGATGTATTTGATTGTGACGTCTGCTAACATGTGATATATTTGATTGTGATGTCATCTAACATCTGATGTATTTGATTGCAACATCAGCTAACATGTGATGTATTTGATTGTGATGTCAGCTAACATGTGATGTATTTGATTGTGATGTCAGCTAATATGTGATGTATTTGATTGTGATGTCAGCTAACATGTGATATATTTGATTGTGATGTCAGCTAACATGTCAAGTATATAATTGTGACGTCAGCTAATATGTGATGTATTTGATTGTGACATCAGCTAACATGTGATGTATTTGATTGTGACATCAGCTAACATGTGATGTATTTGATTGTGACATCAGCTAACATGTCATGTATTTGATTGTGACATCAGCTAACATGTCATGTATTTGATTGTGACATCAGCTAATGTGTGATGTATTTGATTGTGACGTCAGCTTACATGTGATGTATTTGATTGTGACATCAGCTAACATATCATGTACATGTATATAATTGTGATGTCAGCTAATATGTTATGTATTTGAATGTGGTGTCAGCTAACATGTGATGTATTTGATTGTGACGTCAACTAACATGTGATATATTTGATTGTGATGTCAGCTAACATGTGATGTATTTGATTGCGATGTCAGCTAACATGTCATATATTTGATTGTGACATCAGCTAACATGTGATGTATTTGATTATGATGTCAGCTAACATGTGATGTATTTGATTTTGATGTGATGTCAGCTAACATGTGATGTATTTGATTGTGACATCAGCTAACATGTGATGTATTTGATTGTGACGTCAGTTAACATGTGATGTATTTGAGTGTCATGACATCAGCTAACATGTGATGTATTTGATTTTGACGTGACATCAGCTAACATGTGATGTATTTGATTGTGACATCAGCTAACATATCAAGTATTTGATTGTGACATCAGCTGACATGTGATGCATTTGATTGTGACATCAGCTAACATGTGATGTATTTGACTGTGACGTCAGCTAACATGTGATGTATTTGATTGTGACGTCAGCTAACATGTGATGTATTTGATTGTGACGTCAACTAACATGTGATATATTTGATTGTGACGTCAGCTAACATGTGATGTATTTGATTGCGATGTCAGCTAACATATGACGTATTTGATTGTGACATCAGCTAACATGTCAACTACTTTGATTATGACGTCAGCTAACATGTGATGTATTTGATTGTGACATCAGCTAACATGTCATGCATTTGATTGTGACATCAGCTAACATGTCATGTATCTGATTGTGACATCAGCTAACACGTGATGTATTTGAGTGCGATGTCAGCTAACATGTTATGTATTTGATTATGACATCAGCTAACATGTCATGTATATAATTGTGATGTCAGCTAACATGTGATGTATTTGATTGTGATGTCAGCTAACATGTCATGTACTTGACTGTGATGTCAGCTAACATGCCATGTATTTGACTGTGACATCAGCTAACATGTCATGTATATAATTGTGATGTCAGCTAACATGTGATGTATTTGATTGTGATGTCAGCTAACATGTCATGTATTTGACTGTGACATCAGCTAACATGTGATGTATTTGATTGAGACGTCAGCTATCATGTGATGTATTTGATTGTGATGTCAGCTAACATGTGATATATTTGAGTGCGACTTCAGCTAACATATGATGTATTTGATTGCGACGTCAGCTAACATGTGATGTATATAATTGTGATGTCAGCTAACATGTGATGTATTTGATTGTGACATCAGCTAACATGTCATGTATTTGATTGTGACATCAGCTAACATGTGATGTATATAATTGTGATGTCAGCTAACGTGCGATGTATTTCATTGTGACATCAGCTAACATGTGATGTATATAATTCTGATGTCAGCTAACATGTGATGTATTTGATTTTGATGTGACGTCAGCTAACATGTCATGTATTTGATTGTGACATCAGCTAACATGTCATGTATTTGATTATGACATCAGCTAACATGTGATGTATTTGATTGTGACATCAGCTAACATGTGATGTATTTGATTGTGACATCAGCTAACATGTGATGTAATTGATTGTGACATCAGCTAACATATCAAGTATTTGATTGTGACATCAGTTGACATGTGATGTATTTGATTGTGACATCAGCTAACATGTGATGTATTTGATTGTAACGTCAGCTAACATGTGATGTATTTGATTGTGATGTCAGCTAACATGTGATGTATTTGATTATGATGTCAGCTAACATGTCATGTATTTGATTGTGACATCAGCTAACATGTGGTGTATTTGATTGTAACGTCAGCTAACATGTGATTTATTTGATCAGATAATTGAGTGACAGATTGAATCCCTCCTATTAGTGTTACTGCTGAGACCCTCAATGGACCTTTTCCAGTTTATCCATCCATCATATCACATCATATGATGTTATAATCAACTACGTGATGTGTAGGATGATGTCATAATCAATTACAGCATGAATGACTCGATTTAGTCTGTCTTAAATGTTTAATAGTCTGCAACGTTGCATGAATTGTATATCTTTACTATTTAATAAACATTCTGTTATATATTTTCAAACTAATTTGATTGGGCGCTGTTGCTGCCATAGGCACCCAATCAAATTATTTTCAAAATAATCATCACCTAACTTGCATAGTTTTCTGATATTCAGAAAGTGCAGAGATCGATTGATCCCGACATGGGTAAAGTGTGGGTGGAGCCAAGCTAGAGATGAGCGGGGCATAGCTCAAACTGGATTCCTCCATTGTGGTCATTCTTAATCAGCTAGCCGTGGACTCTTATATTCACTCATTACTCACCCGCCCTTTGTCCACCTGCTGCGTCAGTACTGACACCCGTTCTTCATGTTCTTCCTCCATTCTGCGCACTTTCTCGTGATATGTTTCCGCATCTTTTTGATATTTAATCGCTAACTCATCTAATAAGGACTTGCGATTATCAGCAACCTATCAAAGAACATACTAATTATCTTACTGGGTGACTAATTATATACAATCAAACCTGTCTTTAATGGACACTTGCTTTTTGGACCAGCACTCTCAAGGAACTGATATCATTGTCTATTAAAGTTATTTATCAAAGCCAATGAATTACACAACCACGTGTGTTTAGTGACCACCTTTTGATGGTCCATATAGTGTCTGTTATATGCAGGTCTTACTGTATATACATTCAAACATGAATAGCATTAATAATTACATTGTAGATATACATCTATGTATAGGTATGCGAATGGCTGCATCGCTTCATTGCATTCACAACATTTTTTATTGATTTGTTGTTTTAAAAAAACCCCTGCAAAACTAGAAATAAAATGTGTAAATTAATACCTTATTAATTTCTTGCAGTGCCTGTATATCTGTGTCTCGTTCCTGTTGTGCCGCATGAAGTTGATCTAATGTTGTCTGGATAACAGCCCGACTCTCCTATTAAGAAAGCCGGCCACACATTATATAACCAATAGCGATTTTGTCACCGACTAACGGTGACAACCTACTGGCTAGTGAAACAGAAACTAGGTCAGCCAGAACTCATCATAGAGGCAAGGACTGGTGACAGCGGTCATCACCTCCAGTAGCAAGAACAACAAGCATTCTGTAAGTATTGCTTTGCAATACATGTCCCCTACCTGGTGATATAAATCTTTAGAGATTGAGTCAAAAATTTCAGTAAAATTGTCAAAAGCAGCTGAAGCTCGAACTTGATCTGTAACTTCTCATAACATAGCAATAAACCAAGTTTCAGTTACATATGGTGAAGGAGAAGTAAAGTCTTGAAAGCTGATATGTCGAAAGGGGACATAACTCCATCGAAAATTTATGCATATGCCTGAAACTCGAACTTGGTCTGTAACTTCTCATAACAAAGCAATGTAGCAATCCTCAGTATAATATCTTGAGACTGCGAAAAAGTGCGGAAAACTAATATTTTTTGTATTGCATAAGTTGAAAGGGGGCATAACTCCATGAAAGATTGACGAAAATGTCTGAAACTCGATCTTGCTCTGTAACTCCTTACACTAAAGAGATCCACTGATTTTCGCTTAAATATCTTGAAGGAGTAGCAATCCTCAGTATAATATCTTGAAAGACTGCGAGAAAAAGGGCGGAAAACTAATATTTTTCGTATTTCATAGGTCGAAAGGGGGCATAACTCAATCAAAAATGTATGCATACGCCTGAAACTCGAACTTGGTCTGTAACTTCTCATAATAAAGCAATGTAGCTATTCTCAGTACAATATCCTAAAAGACTGCGAAAAAAACTGCGGAAAACTAATATTTTTTGTATTGCATAAGTCAAAAGGAGGCATAACTCCATGAGAAATTGACGAAAATGTCTGAAACTCGAACTTACTCTGTAACTCCTTACACCAAAGTGATGCACCAATTTTCGCTTAAATATCTTGAAGGAGTGCGAAAAAGTGAGGAAAGCTGATATTTTTCGTATTTCTTAACTCGAAAGGGGGCATAACTCCATAAAAAATCGACGTATACGCTTGAAACTCGAACTTGGTCTGTAACTTCTCATAACAAAGCAGTAATCCTATTCTCAGTTGAATACCTTGAAGGACTGCGAAAAAAAGTGCGGAAAACCAACTGCGACAGACAGACAGATGGACTGATGGACAGAGCGACAGACAGACGGAGTGCAAACCTATAGTCCCCCCGGTTTTACCGGTAGGGGACTAATAATTGAACATATGGATGCTACCCTTTAACACTCATATCAGCTGAAACAGCTTCTGCAGTGGTCTTGAGAAATGTCTATTTGCAGACCAAGAGACTATTTTTGAAAATTAATCCAGTCATTCCAGCGTTAAAGTTTCGAAAACAGTCTTCTCTTGGTCTGCAAATCAACATTTTTCATGAGAAAATTGAAATTTTATTGAACAAATTTGTGTTAAATGGTTAAAATTAAACAATTTCACAATTATTTACGTGTATTCAATAGTGAGACACCAAGCAGAATCTGATCTGTTACTCAAGTATATGATGTCATAATCAATTACATCACTAATTAGCTGATGTTACAATTAGAATGATGTAACCGTGTCATGAAAATCGAAGACTCATGTCTGTCATGGCGTACGAATTGTATGTATTTGATGAATTTATAATTTAATAAACATTCTGTTGAATATTTTGAAACGACTGACTGGGAGATGCTGATAGGCAGCAACAGCCCCAAGTCAAATTAGTTTTAAAATGTTTAACAGCATAAAGATTCTGTACAATTACCTTGGAATTTAACTTCTGGGAATTAGGCTTCGGCTTGAAATTGAATTTCCAACACCCATAGAAAGTGGGTGGAGCTTAGCTAGTAATGGCCGAGGTACATCTAGGAATAACTCCCTCTATTCATCACAACAGTGTACATTGTTTGACTCATACATGTAGCGCTTTACTGATCACAACTCTTTAAAAAAAATTCAATTTTCTCACAGAAAATGTCCATTTGTAGATCAATTAAGAGATTATTTGTGACAATTTATCACAGGAATTATTGATTAGAGTACTTTGGCGAATATATTGCGCATTAATAGATAACACGCAGGGCAAAATCGGACTAAATATGAGCCAAAAAATCTGTATACAGGTTCAGAAAGATTGTAAAACATATTTTTCAGACAAACGAAAATTGATAACTTTACCGCTAGATGCAAAATAATAATAATCGCTTATCGGCTAAATATTTGGTTATTTTTATTAATATAAACAAGTTTATTTCATACTTTAACCATAATAGAATGCATAAAACCATCTTTGAGCGAGAAATACAATATACAGAGGAATCCCCATACGATAACGATATCATCGTCATCTAATTATTTTAATGTAACCAAGTTGGCTGGGATGAAATCGACCAGGTGAACAAAAATCTTGCCAATAAATATACTGCTGAATGCATTTGCTGATTAGGAAATAGTGAATTTATTGCTCAAATTGTTTTAAAAACATCTTCTGTACATATTTATTGCGCTATTGGCATTCACTATGTTACAAAACTTGTTTTTATTTGGGAGGCCTCCTTCCATGTCCAGATATAGTTTAGTGGAATGGCTACAATCACAAACGAGTTTTAAATTGGCCTTCCAACATAAGCGATCTAACTTCATTTTATTTCTTACGTTGTTTTGGGTCATTTTATGTTGGTTGGACATATGACAATAAAATGACTTGTCAGTTTGAATTTTATTTCATCATTTAAGAATGATGCACGTAATTACGATTTACAAATATTACATAGAATACAATTATTAGAGAAAATACAGGCCAAGATATTGGTTATTACAATACGACAAGAGGAAATAGCAGTTACCATTTGCTGAGTTCACATTTTTAGGCTGAATTTTACATCCGGGAGGACGTTCTTACCAAAAATTCTGAGCCAACAAAATGTCACAAAAGCTTATACATATTAAAACTAGCAAAAAAACTGCAATATATTCGTGAAAGTATGGTATCCATTATTGAGCCAGTCATTTCAGAGGTAAGTTTTTCAAACTAATCAGCACATTGTCTGCAAATAGGCATTTCCCCAGACCACTGCAGAAGCTGTGTTTGGGCAGCTTGAGTGTTAAACTGTTATAAGACAACGCATCGGCTTTGAATAACAGTATTAAATATTGATACTGTTGATTATATATGACAGGTGTATTTACCACAGGTGTGCATTGTGATGGTGCAAGTTTATGACATGTTTTCCCGGTATACTGACCTTAAGCTGGAGCGCAAGGTCATCTCGATTGAGCTGCGAAGCCGACAGCTGACTATGCAACTCCGAAAGCTGATGCGAAAACTTATCCTTCTGTTCCGACAGCTTCTGTGTGATCTCTGTCTGAGTCATATTGATCTAGAACAACATACATGCCACATCATACCACAGGATGTATCTCAGACAATATCATACCTCAGGAGACATGTCACAGACACACATATCTCAGGATATATCTTGCACACAATATCATACCTCAGGACAAATGTCACAGACATCATATCTCAGGATATATCTCACAGAGAACATCATACCTCAGGATATCTCACACAAAATATCATACCTCAGGACACATGTCACAGACAACAACATAGCTCAGGATATATCTCACAGACAATATCATACCTCAGGACACATGTCACAGACAACATCATACCTCAGGATATATCTCACAGAGAACATCATACCTTAGGATATATCTCGGACAATATCATACGTCAGGACATATGTTACAGACATCATACCTCAGGATATATCTAACACACAATAGGGTATATGTTACAGACATCATACCTCAGGATATATCTAACACACAATATCATACCTCAGGATGCATGTCACATAGAACATCATACCTCAGGATGCATCTCACATAGAACATCATACGTTAGGATACATGTCAAAGACAACATCATATCTCTGGATATATGTCGAAGACAACATCATATCGCAGGATACATGTCACAGAGAACATACCTCAGGCTGCATGTCAAAGACAACATCATATCTCAGGATATATGTCAAAGACAACATCATATTTCAGGATACATGTCACAGGCAACATCATACCCCTGGACACATGTCAAAGACAACATCATACCTCAGGATGTCTCACAGACAATAGCATACCTCAGGATATATCTCACAGACAATATCATGTCACAGGGAACATATCACCTCAGGATACATGTCACAGAGGTCATCATACCTCAGAATACATGTCACAGAGAACATCATACCTCAGGCTATGTCTCACAGACAATATCATACCTCAGGATATGTCTCACAGACAATATCATACCTCAGGATGCGTGTCACAGAGAACATCATACCTCAGGATACATGTCACATAGAACATCATACCTCAGGATATATCTCATAGAGAACATAATACCTCAGGATATATCTCACAGAGAACATCATACCTCAGAATATATCTCACAGAGAACATTATACCTTAGGATATATCTCACAGAGAACATCATACCTCAGGATACATGTCACAGAGAACATCATACCTCAGATAAGTGTCACAGAGAGCACCATACCTCAGGATACATACCTCAGGATATATCTCACAGAGAACATCATACCTTAGGATATATCTCACAGAGAACATCATACCTAAGGATACATCATACCTCAGGATACATGTCACAGACAACAGCATACCTTAGGATACATGTCACAGAGAACATCATACCTCAGGATACATACCTCAGGATAAATATCAAAGAGAACATCATACCTCCGGATATATCTCACAGACAACATCATAGCCCAGGATACATGTCACAGAGAACATCATACCTCAGGATACATACCTCCAAATATATCTCACTTAGAACATCATACCTCAGGATACATCTCAGAGATCATACCTCAGGCTATGTCTCACAGACAATATCATACCTCAGGATACATGTCACATAGAACATCATACCTCAGGATATATCTCATAGAGAACATCATACCTCAGGATATATCTCACAGAGAACATCATACCTCAGAATATATCTCACAGAGAACATTATACCTTAGGATATATCTCACAGAGAACATCATACCTCAGGATACATGTCACAGAGAACATCATACCTCAGATAAGTGTCACAGAGAGCACCATACCTCAGGATACATACCCCAGGATATATCTCACTTAGAACATCATACCTCAGGATACATCTCAGAGATCATACCTCAGGCTATGTCTCACAGACAATATCATACCTCAGGATACATGTCACATAGAACATCATACCTCAGGATATATCTCATAGAGAACATCATACCTCAGGATATATCTCACAGAGAACATCATACCTCAGAATATATCTCACAGAGAACATTATACCTTAGGATATATCTCACAGACAACATCATACCCCAGGATACATGTCACAGAGAACATCATACCTCAGGATACATACCTCTGAATATATCTCACTTAGAACATCATACCTCAGGATACATGTCACAGAGAACATCATACCTCAGGATACATGTCACAGACAACATCATACCGTGGGCTATGTCTCACAGACAATATCATACCTCAGGCTATGTCTCACAGACAATATCATACCTCAGGATGCATGTTACATAGAACATCATACCTCAGGATACATGTCACATAGAACATCATACCTCAGGATACATAACACAGGATGAATGTCACATAGAACATCATACCTCAGGATACATACATGTACCCCAGGATGCATGTCACATAGATCATCATACCTCAGCAGACATGTCACATAGAACATCATACCTCAGGATACATGTCATAGATAACATCATACCTCAGGATACATGTCACATAGACAATCATACCTCAGGATATATGTCACATATAACATTATACCTTAGGATATATCTCATAGAGAACATAATACCTCAGGATATATCTCACAGAGAACATCATACCTCAGAATATATCTCACAGAGAACATTATACCTTAGGATATATCTCACAGAGAACATCATACCTCAGGATACATGTCACAGAGAACATCATACCTCAGATAAGTGTCACAGAGAGCACCATACCTCAGGATACATACCTCAGGATATATCTCACAGAGAACATCATACCTTAGGATATATCTCACAGAGAACATCATACCTCAGGATACATCATACCTCAGGATACATGTCACAGACAACAGCATACCTTAGGATACATGTCACAGAGAACATCATACCTCAGGATACATACCTCAGGATAAATATCAAAGAGAACATCATACCTCCGGATATATCTCACAGACAACATCATAGCCCAGGATACATGTCACAGAGAACATCATACCTCAGGATACATACCTCCAAATATATCTCACTTAGAACATCATACCTCAGGATACATCTCAGAGATCATACCTCAGGCTATGTCTCACAGACAATATCATACCTCAGGATACATGTCACATAGAACATCATACCTCAGGATATATCTCATAGAGAACATCATACCTCAGGATATATCTCACAGAGAACATCATACCTCAGAATATATCTCACAGAGAACATTATACCTTAGGATATATCTCACAGAGAACATCATACCTCAGGATACATGTCACAGAGAACATCATACCTCAGATAAGTGTCACAGAGAGCACCATACCTCAGGATACATACCCAAGGATATATCTCACAGAGAACATCATACCTTAGGATATATCTCACAGAGAACATCATACCTCAGAGAACATCATACCTCAGGATACATCATACCTCAGGATACATGTCACAGACAACAGAATACCTTAGGATACATGTCACAGAGAACATCATACCTCAGGATACATACCTCAGGATAAATATCAAAGAGAACATCATACCTCCGGATATATCTCACAGACAACATCATACCCCAGGATACATGTCACAGAGAACATCATACCTCAGGATACATACCTCCGAATATATCTCACTTAGAACATCATACCTCAGGATACATCTCAGAGATCATACCTCAGGATACATGTCACAGACAACATCATACCGTGGGCTATGTCTCTCAGACAATATCATACCTCAGGATGCATGTCACATAGAACATCATACCTCAGGATACATGTCACATAGAACATCATACCTCAGGATACATAACTCAGGATGAATGTCACATAGAACATCATACCTCAGGATACATACATATACCCCAGGATGCATGTCACATAGACCATCATACCTCAGGATACATATCACATAGAACATCATACCTCAGGATACATGTCATAGATAACATCATACCTCAGGATACATGTCACATAGAACATCATACCTCAGGATATATGTCACATATAACATCATACCTCAGGATACATGTCATAGACAACATCATACCTCAGGATATATCTCGCACAAAATATCATACTTCAGGACACATGTCACAGACATCATACCTCAGGATACATGTCACAGAGAACATCATACCTCAGGATACATGTCACAGACAACATCATACCGTGGGCTATGTCTCACAGACAATATCATACCTCAGGCTATGTCTCACAGACAATATCATACCTCAGGATGCATGTTACATAGAACATCATACCTCAGGATACATGTCACATAGAACATCATACCTCAGGATACATAACACAGGATGAATGTCACATAGAACATCATACCTCAGGATACATACATGTACCCCAGGATGCATGTCACATAGATCATCATACCTCAGCAGACATGTCACATAGAACATCATACCTCAGGATACATGTCATAGATAACATCATACCTCAGGATACATGTCACATAGACAATCATACCTCAGGATATATGTCACATATAACATTATACCTCAGGATACATGTCATAGACAACATCATACCTCAGGATATATCTCGCACACAATATCATACCTCAGGACACATGTCACAGACATCATACCTCAGGATACATGTTACAGAGAACACCATACCACAGGATACATGTCACAGACAATATCATAACTCGGGATACATGTCACAGACAATATCATACCTCAGGATACATGTCACAAACAATACATGTATCATACCCCAGGATACACATCACAGACAATATCATACCTCAGGATACATGTCACAGAGAACACCATACCACAGGATACATGTCACAGACAACATCATATCTCAGGATACATATCACAGACAACAGCATACCTCAGATAAGTGTCACAGAGAGCACCATACCTCAGGATACATACCCCAGGATATATCTCACAGAGAACATCATACCTTAGGATATATCTCACAGAGAACATCATACCTCAGGATACATCATACCTTAGGATACATGTCACAGACAACAGCATACCTCAGGATACATGTCACAGAGAACATCATATCTCAGGATACATACCTCAGGATAAATATCAAAGAGAACATCATACCTCCGGATATATCTCACAGACAACATCATACCCCAGGATACATGTCACAGAGAACATCATACCTCAGGATACATACCTCCGAATATATCTAACTTAGAACATCATACCTCAGGATACATCTCAGAGATCATACCTCAGGAATCAAAAAAGCATCCGCTTTTGTTTCTACAAGAATTCTTAATACTTACCAGATGTACTATTATGATAATGTCTATTATCTAGTCTAGCTCAAAATAAACAATTAAAACTCCGCACTCTCCTGGTCCTGCCCTTACTGTGTCCGGGAATACCATAGCCGCAGGTACCGAGTCAATTCCCAATCACAGTCAGATTCGTCTTATGGTCGCCTTGGCAAACTGCGAAAGCAGCTCAGCCTCACCTCAGCGGGGCGGCTGAGGCAGGGCCATAGTACATCTGGTAAGTATTAAAAATTCTCGTAGAAACAAAAGCGGATGCTTTTTTGATTCTACTTCGAATAATACTTACCAGATGTACTATTATGATAAACTCCGGATTTCGACAGCCAGAAAATGCCGGTGGGAGGAAGTGAGGCTCGAACCAGCACTCAACTACCATCCAACAGAGAAGGTTGTGAAGAGACTAGAACCCTGGCATACGCTTGGGTTCTGCTATCTGACTCATAGAGTGCTAAACTTCCATGGTCTAGACCGCGCTCCCCCCCCTCTTTTGTCCGCACAAAATTCAGAGGGCTGTCACTGGGGATACAACACCCACCAGACCCGTGTCAGCCCGAAGTCTCAGCTAGGGCAGTTCAGTAGAGTGCAAAGAAGCTACTACAACTTCTAAGTTTGAAAAAATATCAGTATATCGACTAGATTTTCAAATTGGAATGAGTCTAATGTCTGGTTGATAGGATAAGAATACTCTTGAACCAGACTATTTACCTAAGCAGTCTGGTATTTCGACTGTAAGTAAACCTATTTATAGTCACTTAATTAATGTAAACACTCACCATTTTGAGTGCTTGATCTTTTCTTGATCATCACAGGAGCTCGGCCCAATCCACGGTCGTACTCAGTCATGTGCATTGCGTTTGTTCAGTGTAGGCGGAAGACTTTAGTGATGTGTGCGAAGTAGTGGTCGGACGTGGCTTAGTTTAGGTTTGACAGATTGGCGACGGCTACCGGATTAAGTGAGCTGGAGATGTCGCGAAGGTAGAAATCAGTGAATGACGACTCAGCATGCCATTGTGCTACAGACATCACCTCCTCTAATGAGACACACTTATAAAGGGCCGATGATGCTGCTAGTGCTCGGACCTGATGGGCATTCGCATGATCAATTTGCTTTCCTGTAGCGATTTTGTGTGACATCTTAATAGCGTCAACTATCCAACGAGAAATAGTATCTTTCGAGGCACGTAAATGGGGAGCTTTGAGACATAACCACAGAGATTTCTGGTCGTCTCTCCACTCATTAGTACGTTTCTTATACATTTTAAGACATCTGACAGGACACCAAACAGAAGAGTTTGGGTCATGTCTAGTTAAACTTGGCAAATTGATCGGCTGTCCTGGATATTTAAGTGACTGATTCTTTGACAGGAAACAAAGACGTGGAAGTAGTCGTAAACCTTCACCCGTGACGACAAAACGGTCTTGTTCGGCAGAAAGCGCATGAATTTCGCTTCTCCTTCTCGCCGACGCTGCTGCAACCAAGAAAACTGATTTAATAGTTAACAGTTTAATATCAATAGATCTAATCGGTTCAAAAGGAGCCTGTCCTAAAACCTGTAGAACAAGATATAGATTCCATGATGGGATAGGAATTGGCTGTCTAGGTCGCAGATTGCTCATTCCTTATATGCTGCTAGGGTAGAAGGTACAAGTTTGTCAACTTCGTATAAATGACAGATAAAATCTGCTACGTGTTGAACAGATGCAGAAAAGGGATTAATATCTCCTCTCTCACACCACTGTGCAAATTTGTTGATTCTATAATTATATGTCTTTGTGGTTGAAACTCTTCTGGCTGAAGCAACAAACTTCGCTGCTTGGTCAGAAAAGCCACCCTAAATTGCACGCTGCTTGACAACATCCATGCAGTCAATTTGAACATTTCCGGTCTGTCGTGGAGGTACAGACCCTTGTTCTGAGAGATTAGATCTCTTGCGTCTGGCAGAGAGACTGGATTGCAGACCAGAAGGTCCAGCAGATCCGTAAACCATGATCGGCCTGGCCAATACGGGGTGATCAGTAGTACCTGGCACTCCCCCTCTCTTATTTTTGCCAGAACTTTCGGGATGAGAATTGTTGGAGGGTACGCATACACGTACATTCCCTCCCAACTTATTGCCAGTGCGTCTACTGCTAAGGCTAGCGGGTCCGGGATCGGTGACACATAAGTGACCATCTTTGCGTTTTGATTCATCGCAAACAGGTCGACATTTGGCTTGCCCCATTGTTTGAATAGAACCTCTGCTACCGATTGGTTGAGCTGCCACTCCGTCGGACGACAAACCGTCCTTCGACTGAGAGCATCCGCTAGGATGTTCAATCTTCCTGGAATGTGTGCTGCCCGAAGAATAATATTCTTCTCTTGGCACCACAGCAGAAGGTTCCAAACCATCATACACAACTCTGGTGATCTCGTCCCGCCCTGGCGGTTCAAATAAGACACCACTGTTGAGTTGTCTGTCCTTATTAGGACAACTTTGCCTTGAATTAGGCTCTCGAACTTTCGAAGTGCAAATACCACCGCTAATAGTTCGAGCACATTGATATGTTTCTGCCCATTGGTCCGATCCCATTCCCCTGACACTGACTGATTGTCCAATACCGCTCCCCAACCCATCAACGATGCATCCGTAAAGATGGACATCTGAGGTTGAGGAGGTTGTAGAGGAACCCCTCTCAGGAGATTCTGTTCGGATAACCACCACTGAAGGTGGAATATCAATGGTTCTTTGACTGGAATCCTCAGAGATAACGGATCCGTTTTCTGAGACCAGAATGACATTAGATACATCTGAATTGGCCTGCGCCTGAGTGCCGCATATGGAACCACCTTCTCCAGAGATACTAGTAACCCCAGTATCCTGAGAAACTGGTGCGCCGTCAGATAGGCTCCTAGAGAAACCGACTCCAAAACTGCAATCAGGCTTTTGACTCTGCTCTCCGCCGGAAAAGCTACGCCGTCCCTGAGATTGAAAAAGATTCCCAGATAGACAAACTCCTGGGATGGAGTCAGTTCTGATTTCTCTAGATTTACAATCCACCCTAGATCCTTTAATAAGGCTAGGACTACCTGCAGATTGCTGCGCAGAGTGACTGGATTCCCCGCCTTCAGCAGCCAGTCGTCTATGTACGTGTGAACAGCTATGTTTCTCCTGCGAAGTAAAGAAGTCATGGCGAGAACCACCTTGGTGAAGACCCTCGGAGCTGTGGTCAGGCCGAACGGGAGAGCATTGAATTCCCAAACATTGTCTTGGAATGCAAAGCGAAGGTACTTCTGAAAAGGAATTGACATTGGAATATGAAAATATGCATCCTTCAGATCTATCGACACTCCCCACATTCCTTTCCTCAGCCCTGTCATTACTGCTGCAACCGTCTCCATCTGAAAATTGGGAGAAAGAATAAACTTGTTCAACGGTTTGAGATTGAGAATTGGTCTCCATCCTCCGGTACGCTTCGGAACGAGGAACATGATCGAATAGAAGCCCAGAGAAGACTGATCCTTGACTAAATGAATGGCCTTCTTCTGATGAAGAGATTGTATTTCTGACTGAATGGCGTCTAGACGATCTGATTCCCTTGGAACAGGAGTCCATATTGGAGTCGAGGTTAACGGAACTAACGATTGATGGATGAGCCAGTCCGGATCGTAGCCGTTTCTTATCCACTGACAAACTAAACAGTCGCGCACGACCTGTTCCCATTGGTTTAGGAATAGCTGAAGTCTGCCTCCGACGGAAGGAATCTGCACACAATTGTCGGTCAAGATTAGCCGATAAGACGCTAAATCGCTTGGGTGAAGATTCTCGACTCCATCTGTTTCCAAAGCCATCGGTAGTGGTTCCGCCGGAAACCCGTCAGGAACGAGCCCCACGGCTTCTTGTGGTACGACGGTCCGGAACCGCCGCCACGGCTATCCTTACGGTAGCCACCTCGGCCCGAACCGCCACCCTTCCTGTCTTCCTCATACGGCCTCTTACTAGAGGGCTTGTATGAGGATGAATGGCCAGGTCCTTGTGATCCGGATGGCCTATGGGCATCACGGCCAGAAGGACGGAAGGGTGATCTAGGACGCTGCCTCTGCTGCTCCTGTCTATGTTGACGGTAGGACTGTTGCGGCTGAGTCCTCTTAGTCGACTTCCACGACTTGCCGACCACTTCTTGCTCCGCCACCATTGACGCAACCTTGGAGAGCGCTTGCCGTGCCGAGCCGCCGAACAAGCCTGGACCTATGAAGGGCGCAGAAGATAATGCAACCCTCATTTCCGGTCCTGGTTCTACACAATCGAGAACCATTCTCTGTCGCTCTGCCAACGTTCTAGTGATTACCCTGGCCAGGCAATCCTGAGACAGGCGCATGGTGTCCCGAACAATTCCGGGAGCAGCCTCTGGCACCTGTCCGCCTTCCACCGTGCAGTCCAGCATACCCTGCAAGACGGTACACCCGTGCGACAGCGCAGCCATGGCTGCCCTCGCCGCATCCTCAATGAGCGTGAGCTCATTGAACGGGTCTTTGCTGGTCTGCGAAACCAAAGGACGTGACCGCCCCTTAGCCTTCCCAGCCAACGGCCTATTCAGCGCCTCTCGTTCCGCAACGGAAAGCCGTGGAACCCGGGCGTACTGATGATAAGCCATCTCCGGAAAACGGACCCTACTCCTTATCCCCTTCGGGGCCTTTGGTAATGCACAGTCTGGCTGAACCAGATGGTATGCTGCAACTTCCAACATGTCAGAAGTCTGCGTATCCAACGGGAGTGTCGGCATGGCAGAAGAGCCACTTGACAGAGCGCTAGCCGCACGCTCTGACATCCGTTCCATCGCCGGATCGCGCTGAGATCCTAGATCAGATGCCAACCCGAGACGATTGGTCATCCATCCAAGGACCTGCACCCATTCAGCTTCGGTGCAGAAAACGGACTCGTCCATCAAAGAACTGCCGTTTTCATCCTCCCTCTCTCCCTTAGATGAGAGGGCCACCGACGATCCATGCTGAGCGCTATGATACGCGTCTCTGCCAGGACAGAGCGCATCCATAACGCGACTACCAGCGGCACCGGTGTCTAACGAATCGCCAGACCCGGATTCCCCGCAGTCCATCGGCTCCCACACGGGATCCGGGACTACGACCGCCTTAACTACGGCTGGTACCGTCACTCCGATAGGAGCCGCACCTAACGCCGCCGGGATACCAGCAGGAACCGCAAAACACGGCTCCGCCGGCATCTCCGGTTGCACAAACAGCGGATGGAATATGCCCGACGGAACGTCGACATCACCATCCGCCTGGCAAACCCGTACAAATCCCGAGGGCGACCCCTGGGACGTACTAGGCCTTGCCGTCATTGAAATATCCGGCATGCCGGAATCTTCCATTAGGAGCAGATCTTCCTCCTCTATCGTCGGCTCTTGAGCCAAGGACAGAGAAGGGGCAGGTGCATGACCCTCAGCAGAACTAGCCGGACCACCTAATGGTTGTCCTGCACCAGCTTGCCTCAGCGGGACCGTGGACTGCAACGAGTCAAACATCGCCTTGAACTGGGCCGCCCATACGCCCAGCGCTGAATCCATTCGTTCATTCAGACGACCTTCAAGTCCCATAAGAGACGCCTGCTGCAACTTCGCTGCCTTGTCCTTCGCGATCCTCTCCAGCCTCGCACGTCGATCCCTGTCAAACTCTGCCACCATTGCCGACGACCACTTCACGCACACATCACAAGGGCTGCCGACCTTACACTGAGCGCACGCCACACAGTGATGTCCCAAGTACTTCCGCTTCATGAACCTGTTGCACTTCTGGCACAACGTGTCCAGATTCTTAGGTTTCTGCGAACACACAGAAAAATTAAAACGCTGCACATGACAAATGATGACGAGCAATACGCACAATCGACTTGATAGTTAAGATTTCTTAAACACATTAACTTTCTCTTAAATTAATGATAATCAAGTTCTTAGGCAGGAAATATTTGAAACTTTTTTGAGTGAAAATTTTTAAAAACACACAACTCAGCCTTCAACTAACGTTAAATAACCAAGGCTACATCACCGATCGCTACAAACACCCTCGACAATGAAGCGAAAGCTAATATCGGCGATAAACAGAGTGCATAGACACACCAAGCCAAGAACGACATAATTCATGGGCGCCGCCATCTTGGCCAAGGGCGCATCCATCTTTAGAGGAACCGAGTCGCAAGAGAAAATTAACCGAGTACCCGAATTAAACTAAAAGTTAACGGGTACAGAAGCGACTCCAACAATGGCTAACATTTTAAAACAATGTGCCAATTTAAGGAAATTTCAAACAGTCATTATGGCACGAATGTATAAATTCTAGATTGATACAACGAGCCCCTGTGATGATTTTCCTAGTTCCTCCATGAAGCCACCGATATAATTCCTTTCAACAACCGATAACTGCTTAAATTAACGAAAATTTGAGCACACTAAAATTGCGACTTGACAAAAGCGCAAAATAGACGAATCTGACTGTGATTGGGAATTGACTCGGTACCTGCGGCTATGGTATTCCCGGACACAGTAGGGGCAGGACCAGGAGAGTGCAGAGTTTTAATTGTTTATTTTGAGCTAGACTAGATAATAGACATTACCATAATAGTACATCTGGTAAGTATTATTCGAAGTAGAAACATGTCACAGAGAACATCATACCTCAGGATACATGTCACAGACAACATCATAACGTGGGCTATGTCTCACAGACAATATCATACCTCAGGCTATGTCTCACAGACAATATCATACCTCAGGATGCATGTTACATAGAACATCATACCTCAGGATACATGTCACATAGAACATCATACCTCAGGATACATACATGTACCCCAGGATACATGTCACATAGACCATCATACCTCAGGATACATGTCACATAGAACATCATACCTCAGGGTACATGTCATAGACAACATCATACCTCAGGATATATCTCGCACACAATATCATACCTCAGGACACATGTCACAGACATCATACCTCAGGATACATGTCACAGAGAACACCATACCACAGGATACATGTCACAGACAATATCATACCTCGGGATACATGTCACAGACAATATCATACCTCAGGATACATGTCACAAACAATACATGTATCATACCCCAGGATACACATCACAGACAATATCATACCTCAGGATACATGTCACAGAGAACACCATACCACACGATACATGTCACAGACAACATCATACCTCAGGATATATCTCACACACAATATCATACCTCAGGACACATGTCACAGACATCATACCTCAGGATACATGTCACAGAGAACACCATACCACAGGATACATGTCACAGACAATATCATATCTCAGGATACATATCACAGACAACAGCATACCTCAGATAAGTGTCACAGAGAGCACCATACCTCAGGATACATACCCCAGGATATATCTCAAAGAGAACATCATACCTTAGGATATATCTCACAGAGAACATCATACCTCAGGATACATCATACCTCAGGATACATGTCACAGACTCAAAAAAGCATCCGCTTTTGTTTCTACGAGAATTCTTAATACTTACCAGATGTACTATTATGATAATGTCTATTATCTAGTCTAGCTCAAAATAAACAATTAAAACTCCGCAGGTACCGAGTCTATTCCCAATCACAGTCAGATTCGTCTTATATTTGCCTTGGCAAACTGCGAAAGCAGCTCAGCCTCACCTCAGCGGCTCAGGGGCGGCTGAGGCAGGGCCATAGTACATCTGGTAAGTATTAAGAATTCTCGTAGAAACAAAAGCGGATGCTTTTTTGATTCTACTTCGAATAATACTTACCAGATGTACTATTATGATAAACTCCGGATTTCGACAGCCAGGAAATGCCGGTGGGAGGAGTTGAGGCTCGAACCAGCACTCATCAACCATCCAACAGAGAAGGTTGTGAAGAGACTAAAACCCTGGCATACGCTTGGGTTCTGCTATCTGACTCATAGAGTGCTAAACTTCCATGGTCTAGACCGCGCTCCCCCCCACCCTCTTTTGTCCGCACAAAACCAGAGGGATGTCCATGGGGATGCAACACCCACCAGACCCGTGTCAGCCCCAAGTCGCAGCTAGGGCAGTCCAGTAGAGTGCAAATAAGCTACTACAACTTTCAAATTGGAATGAGTCTCATGTCTGTATGAGAGGATAAATATACTCTTGTACCAGACTATTCACTTACTCAGTCTGGTATTTCGACTGGAAGTAAACATATTTATAGTCACTTAATTAATGTAAACACTCACCATTTTTGAGTGGTCGATCTGTTCTTGATCATCACAGGAGCTAGGCCCAATCCACGGTCGTACTCAGTCATGTGCATAGCGCTTGGTCAGTGTAGGCGGAAGGCTTTTGTGATGTGTGCGAAGTAGTGGTCGGACGTGGCTTAGTTTAGGTTCGACAGATTGGCGACGGCTACTGGATTAAGTGTGCTGGAGATGTCTCGAAGGTAGAAATCAGTGAATGACGACTCGGCATGCCATTGTGCTACAGACATCACCTGCTCTAAAGAGACACCCTTATAAAGGGCCGATGATGCTGCTAGTGCTCGGACCTCATGGGCATTCGCACGATCAATCTGCTTTCCTGTAGCGATCTTGTGCGACATCTGAATAGCGTCAACTATCCAACGAGAAATAGTATCTTTCGAAGCACGTAAATGGGGAGCTTTGAGACATAACCACAGAGATTTCGGGTCGTCTCTCCACTCAGAAGTACGTTTCTTATACATCTTTAGACATCTGACAGGACACCAAGCACAAGAATTTGGGTCATGTCTAGTTAAACTTGGCAAATTGATCGGCTGTCCTGGATATTTAAGTGACTGATTCTTTGCCAGGAAACAAAGACGTGGAAGTAATCTTAAACCTTCACCCGTGACGACAAAACGGTCTTGTTCGGCAGAAAGCGCATGAATCTCGCTTCTCCTTCTCGCCGACGCTGCTGCAACCAAGAAAACTGATTTAATAGTTAACAGTTTAATGTCAATAGATCTAATCGGTTCAAAGGGAGCATGCCCTAAAACCTGTAGAACAAGAGATAGATTCCATGATGGGATAGGAATTGGCTGTCTAGGTCGCAGATTGCTCATTCCTTTGATAACTTCATTCAAGGTGTCATTCTCCACTCCCCCAATGGTGAGACTAGGAATGACAGAAGCTAATGCAGACTTATATGCTGCTAGGGTAGAAGGTACAAGTTTGTCAACTTCGTATAAATGACAGATAAAATCTGCTACGTGTTGAACAGATGCAGAAAAGGGATCAATATCTCTTCTCTCACACCACTGTGCAAATTTGTTGATTCTATAATTATATGTTTTTGTGGTCGAAACTCTTCTGGCCGAAGCAACAAACTTCGCTGCTTGCTTAGAAAAGCCACCCTCAATTGCACGCTGCTTGACAACATCCATGCAGTCAATTTGAACATTTCTGGTCTGTCGTGAAGGTACAGACCCTTGTTCTGAGAGATTACATCTCTTGTGTCTGGAAGAGGGATTGGACTGCAGACCAGAAGGTCCAGCAGATCCGTAAACCATGATCGGCCTGGCCAATAAGGAGCGATCAGTAGTACTTGGCACATCCCCTCTCTTATCTTTGCCAGAACTTTCGGGATGAGAATTGTTGGAGGATACGCATACGCGTACATTCCCTTCCAACTTATCGCCAGTGCGTCTACTGCTAGAGCTAACGGGTCCGGGATCGGTGACACGTACGTGACCATCTTTGCGTTTTTCTTCATTGCAAATAGGTCGACATTTGGCTTGCCCCATTGTTTGAATAGAACCTCCGCTACCACTTGGTTGAGCTGCCATTCCGTCGGACGACAAACCGTCCTTCGACTGAGAGCATCCGCTAAGATGTTCAATCTTCCTGGAATGTGTGCTGCCCGAAGAATAATATTCCTCTCTTGGCACCACAGCAGAAGGTTCCAAACCATCATACACAACTCCGGTGATCTTGTCCCGCCTTGGCGGTTCAAATAAGACACCACTGTTGAGTTGTCTGTCCTTACTAGGACAATTTTGTCTTGAACTAGACTCTCGAACTTCTGCAGTGCTAATACCACCGCTAATAGCTCGAGCACATTGATATGTTTCTGCGCATTGGTCCGATCCCATTCCCCTGACACTGACTGATTGTCCAATACCGCTCCCCAACCTGTCAACGATGCATCCGTGAATATGGACATCTGAGGTTGAGGAGGTTGTAGAGGAACACCTCGCAGGAGATTCTGTTCCGACAACCACCACTGAAGGTGGAATATCAATGGTTCTTTTACTGGTATTCTCAGAGATAACGGATCTGTTCTCTGTGACCAGAACGACATCAAATACATCTGAATCGGCCTGCGCCTGAGCGCCGCATATGGCACCACCTTCTCCAGAGATACTAGTAAACCGAGTATTCTGAGAAATTGACGCGCCGTCAGATAGGCTCCTAGAGAAACTGACTCCAATACTGCAATCAGGCTTCTGACTCTGCTCTCCGCCGGAAAAGCTACGCCGTCCCTGAGATTGAAAAAAATTCCCAGATAAACAAACTCCTGGGATGGAGTCAGTTCTGATTTCTCTAGATTCACAATCCATCCTAGCCTCTTTAATAAGTCTAGGACTACCTTCAGATTGCTGCGCAGAGTGACTGGATTCCCCGCCTTTAGCAGCCAGTCGTCTATGTAAGTGTGAACAGCTATGTTTCTCCTGCGAAGTAAAGAAGTCATGGCGAGAACCACCTTGGTGAAGACCCTCGGAGCCGTGGTCAGGCCGAATGGAAGAGCATTGAATTCCCAAACATTGTCTTGGAATGCAAATCGCAGGTACTTCTGAAAGGGAATTGACATTGGAATATGAAAATAAGCATCCTTCAGATCTATTGATACCGCCCACATGCCTTTCCTGAGCCCTGTCATCACCGCTGCTACCGTCTCCATCTGAAATCTGGGAGAAAGAATAAATTTGTTCAACGGTTTGAGATTGAGAATTGGTCTCCACCCTCCGGTACGCTTCGGAACTAGGAACATAATCGAATAGAAGCCCAGTGATGACTGATCGGCGACCAGGTGAATCGCCTTCTTCTGACGAAGCGATTCTATCTCTGACTGAATGGCAACAAGACGGTCTAATTCCCTTGGAATAGGAGTCCATATTGGAGTCGAGGTTAACGGAACTAACGATTGATGGATGAGCCAGTCCGGATCGTAGCCGTTTCTTATCCACTGACAGACTAAATAGTCGCGCACGACCTGTTCCCATTGGCTTAGGAATAGCTGAAGTCTGCCTCCGACGGAAGGAATCTGCACACAGTTGTCGGTCGAGATTAGCCGACAAGACGCTACATCGCTTGGGTGAAGATTCTCGACTCCATTTGTTTCCAAAGCCGCCGGTATTGATTCCGCCGGAAACCCGTCAAGAACGAGCCCCACGGCCGCCCCGCGGCTTCTTGTGGTATGACGGTCCGGAACCGCCGCCACGACTATCCTTACGGTAGCCGCCACGGCCCGAACCGCCACCCTTCCTGTCGTCCTCATACGGCCTCTTACTAGAGGGCTTGTATGCGGACGAACGGCCAGGCCCTTGTGCTCCGGATGGCCTATGGGCATCACGGGCAGAAGGACGGAAGGGCGATCTAGGACGCTGCCTCTGCTGCTCCTGCCTGTGTTGACGGTAGGACTGTTGCGGCTGAGTCCTCTTGGTCGACTTCCACGACTTGCCGACCACCTCTTGCTCCGCCACCATCGATGCAACTTTAGAAAGCGCTTGTCGTGCCGAGCCGCCGAACAAGCCTGGACCTATGAAAGGCGCAGAAGATAACGCTGCCCTCATCTCCGGTCCTGGTTCCACACAATCGAGAACCATTCTCCGTCGCTCTGCTAAAGTTCTTGTGATCACCCTGGCCAGGCAATCCTGAGACAGGCGCATGGTGTCCCGAACAACTCCGGGAGCAGCCTCTGGCACCTGTCCGCCTTCCGCCGTGCAGTCCAGCATACCCTGCAAGACGGTACACCCGTGCGACAGCGCAGCCATGGCTGCCCTAGCCGCATCCTCAATGAGCGTGAGCTCATTAAACGGGTCTTTGTTGGTCTGAGAAACCAAGGGACGTGACCGCCCCTTGGCCTTCCCAGCCAACGGCCTATTCAGCGCCTCACGTTCCGCAACGGAAAGCCGTGGAACCCTGGCGTACTGATGATAAGCCTGCTCCGGAAAACGGACCCTACTCCTTATCCCCTTCGGGGCCTTGGGCAACGCATAGTCTGGCTGAACCAGACGATATGCCGCAACTTCCAACATGTCAGAAGTCTGCGTGTCCAAGGGGAGTGTAGGCATGGCCGAAGAGCCACTGGACAGAGCGCTAGCCGCACGCTCTGACATCCGCTCCATCGCCGGATCGCGCTGAGATCCTAGATCCGATGCCAACCCGAGACGATTGGTCATCCATCCAAGGACCTGCACCCATTCAGCTTCGGTGCAGAAAGCGGAATCGTCCATTAAAGAACTCCCGTTTTCATCCTCCCTCTCTCCCTTAGATGAGAGGGCCACCGACGATCCTTGCTGAACGCTACGATATACGTCTCTGCCAGGACAGAGCGCATCCATAGCGCGACTACCAGCGGCACCAGTATCCAACGAATCGCCGGATACGGATTCTCCGCAGTCCATCGGCTCCAACACGGGATCCGGGACTACGACCGCCTCAATCACGGCTGGCACTGTCACTCCGATAGGAGCCGCGCCTAACGCCGCCGGGATAGCCGTCGGAACCGCAAACCACGGCTCCGCCGGCATATCCGGTTGCACAAATAACGGATGAAAAATGCCCGACGGAACGTCGACATCACCATCCGCCTGGCAAACCCGTACAAATCCCGAGGGAGACCCCTGGGACGTACTAGGCATCGCCGACATTGAAAGATCCGGCATGCCGGAGTCTTCCATCAACAGCAAATCTTCCTCCTCTACCGACGGCTCTTGAGCCGAGGACAGAGAAGGGTCAGGTGCATGACCCTCAGCAGAACTAGCCGGACCACCTAATGGTTGCCCTGCACCAGCTTGCCTCACCGGGACCGTGGACTGTAATGAATCAAACATGGCCTTGAACCGGGCCGCCCATACGCCCAGTGCTGAATCCATCCTCTCATTCAGCCGACCTTCCAGTCCAACCAACGACGCTTGCTGCCGCTTCACTGCCTTGTCCTTCTCTATACGCTCCAGCCTCGCCCGTCGATCCCTGTCAAACTCAGCCACCATTGCCGACGACCACTTGACGCACACATCACAAGGGCTTCCGACCTTACACTTCGCACACGCCACAACAGTGATGACCAAGATACTTCCGTTTCATGAACCTGTTGCACTTTTGGCACAACGTGTCCGGGTTCTTCGGTTTCTGCGAACACAGAGAAGAATTAAAACGCTGCACATGACAAGTGATGACGAGCAATACGCACAATAGACTTGATAGTTAAGATTTCTTAAACACATTAACTTTCTCTTAAATTAATGATAACAAGTCTTAGGCAGGAAATATTTGAAACTTTTTTGAGTGAAAATTTTTTTTACAAAACACAACTCAGCCTTTAACTAACGTTAAATAACCAAGAAAACCTCGCCGATCACTACAAACACCCTCGACAATGAAGCGAGAGCTAAAATCGGCGATAACAGAGTGCCTGGATACACCAAGCCAATAACGACATATTACATGGGCGCCGCCATCTTGGCTAAGGGCGCATCCATCTTAGAGGAACCGAGTCGCAAGAGAAATTAACCGAGTACCCGAATTAAAACTAAAAGTTAACGGGTACAGAAGTGACTCCAACAATGGCTAACATTATAAAACAATGTGCCAATTTAAGGAAATTTCAAACAGTCATTATGGCACGAATGTATAAATTCTAGATTGATACAACCTGCCCCTGTGATGATTTCCCTAGTTCCTCCATTAGTCCAGCGATGGTTTTCACAAACACGCGCTAAAACTGCTTAATTTATCAATTAAATGACACTCTAAATACATGCGACTTGAAACAAGCGCAAAATAGACGAATCTGACTGTGATTGGGAATAGACTCGGTACCTGCGGCTATGGTATTCCCGGACACAGTATGGGCAGGACCAGGAGAGTGCGGAGTTTTAATTGTTTATTTTGAGCTAGACTAGATAATAGACATTATCATAATAGTACATCTGGTAAGTATTATTCGAAGTAGAAAACAGCATACCTCAGGATACATGTCACAGAGAACATCATACCTCAGGATACATACCTCAGGATAAATATCAAAGAGAACATCATACCTCCGGATATATCTCACAGACAACATCATACCCCAGGATACATGTCACAGAGAACATCATACCTCAGGATACATACCTCCGAATATATCTCACTTAGAACATCATACCTCAGGATACATCTCAGAGATCATACCTCAGGAAACATGTCACAGAGAACATCATACCTCAGGATACATGTCACAGACAACATCATACCGTGGGCTATGTCTCACACACAATATCATACCTCAGGCTATGTCTCACAGACAATATCATACCTCAGGATGCATGTTACATAGAACATCATACCTCAGGATACATGTCACATAGAACATCATACCTCAGGATACATAACACAGGATGAATGTCACATAGAACATCATACCTCAGGATACATACATGTACCCCAGGATGCATGTCACATAGACCATCATACCTCAGGATACATGTCACATAGAACATCATACCTCAGGATACATGTCATAAATAACATCATACCTCAGGATACATGTCACATAGACAATCATACCTCAGGATATATGTCACATATAACATTATACCTCAGGATACATGTCATAGACAACATCATACCTCAGGATATATCTCGCACACAATATCATACCTCAGGACACATGTCACAGACATCATACCTCAGGATACATGTCACAGAGAACACCATACCACAGGATACATGTCACAGACAATATCATAGCTCGGGATACATGTCACAGACAATATCATACCTCAGGATACATGTCACAGACAATCATACCTCAGGATACATGTCACAAACAATACATGTATCAAACCCCAGGATACACATCACAGACAATATCATACCTCAGGATACATGTCACAAACAAGACATGTATCATACCTCAGGATACATGTCACAGACAACATCTTACTACAGGATGCATGACACACAAACATCATACCTCAGGATGAATGTCCCAGATAACAGAGGAATATCAAATAGTACATGTACTGGTCATGGATGGATTTCACATGGTCAATGCTATATAATGAGACAGAATACTGTACTAACACATGACCAATCCAATCAGCATACAGGGCAACATTCAAGATAGCTGCTTACAACTTAATACTGAATACGCATCAGACAAACCTCTGCCGAACTAGAAAACAATGTTTGTCACAGAGTGCCACATTCACTACATCGACATTTACTAACACATGAATGGAGATATGAGAACGTATAGCTCTTTCTTTCTCCAAAATTTGTTGGTCTCACCATAAGTAGACACTGGCAGCATATTTGTTCTACCATTTTTTGAGTGCAAACATTGGAAACATATACTGAACCTTTGCACTGGAACACCTCACGTTTACATATTGTGGTGTAAATTGTGTATCCATTTCTTTAACCTGAAAAGTAGATTCTTTACAACCTATAGCATATTCTGTTGAATATTTTGAAAGTAAGGCAGCAATGGCTTCCAGTCTTATTAATTTCAAAATATTCAACAGCCTTCCTGCTTGTTTGCCCAGATATTGAGATACCGGGAATTTATTGGTGATAGGGCTAAATGTGGCCCTGATAATTACATATATAACAAGCACGCCAATCAGTGATTGCTAAAGTATGACCCATTTCCATCAAGCACACCCTCCCACCCAAGATTGGTCACCATGACCTTGACCATTGAGCCCTTCAATAGAACTCGAGTTATCATCCAGAAACGTTATATTATGTAATTAATTAGGTCACTGTGACACTGACCTTTGACGGTTTGGCGCAAAAA
>CM067371.1:108967416-109072717 GCA_034401795.1 Chaetoderma sp. LZ-2023a | reverse complement strand
CACGACACGACGATGTTAGATAAAACATATCACATATTACTGAATTCTAAGACTGGAGTCATATTCCCATTGTGTTATAGATAAAACATATCACCTTATACTGAATTCTAACACTGGAGTCATATTCCCATTGTGTAATAGATAAAACATATTAGCTTATACTGAATTCTAAGATTGGAATCATATTTCCATTGTGTTATAGATAAAACATATCACCTTATACTGAATTCTAACACCGGAGTCATATTCCCATTGTCCTATAGATAACACATATCACATTATACTGAATTCTAAGACTGGAGTCATATTCCCATTGTGTTATAGATAAAACATATCACCTTATACTGAATTCTAACACTGGAGGCATATTCCCATTGTGTAATAGATAAAACATATCACATTATACTGAATTCTAACACTGGAGTCATATTCCCATTGTGTTATAGATAGAACATATCACCTTATAATGAATTCTAACACTGGAGTCATATTCCCATTGTGTTATAGATAGAACATATCACCTTATACTGAATTCTAACACAGGAGTCATATTCCCATTGTGTTATAAATAAAACATATTACTGTATAGTGAAATCTGACACCGGAGTCATATTCCCATTGTGTTATAGATAAAGCACCTTATACTGAATTCTAACACTGGAGTCATATTCCCATTGTGTTATAGATAAAACATATCACCTTAAACTGAATTCTAACACTGGAGTCATATTCCCATTGTGTAACAGATAAAACATATCACATTATACAGAATTCCATCACCGGAGTCATATTCCCATTGTGTTATAGATAAAACATATCACCTTATACTGAATTCTAAAACTGTAGTCATATTCCCATTGTGTTATAAATAAAACATATTACTGTATAGTGAAATCTGACACCGGAGTCATATTCCCATTGTGTTATAGATAAAACACCTTATACTGAATTCTAACACTGGAGTCATATTCCCATTGTGTTATAGATAAAACATATCACCTTAAACTGAATTCTAACACAGGAGTCATATTCCCATTGTGTTATAAATAAAACATATTACTGTATAGTGAAATCTGACACCGGAGTCATATTCCCATTGTGTTATAGATAAAACACCTTATACTGAATTCTAACACAGGAGTCATATTCCCATTGTGTTATAAATAAAACATATTACTGTATAGTGAAATCTGACACCGGAGTCATATTCCCATTGTGTTATAGATAAAACACCTTATACTGAATTCTAACACTGGAGTCTAATTCCCATTGTGTCATAGATAAAACATATCACATTATACTGAATTCTAAGACTGGAGTCATATTCCCATTGTGTTATAGATAAAACATATCACCTTATACTGAATTCTAACACTGGAGTCATATTCCCATTGTGTTATAGATTAAACACCTTATACTGAATTCTAACACTGGAGTCATATTCCCATTGTGTAATAGATAAAACATATCACCTTATGCTGATTCTAACACTGGAGTCATATTCCCATTGTGTTATAGATAAAACATATCACCTTATACTGAATTCTAAAACTGGAGTCTAATTCCCATTGTGTCATAGATAAAACATATCACATTATACTGAATTCTAAGACTGGAGTCATATTCCCATTGTGTTATAGATAAAACATATCACCTTATACTGAATTCTAACACTGGAGTCATATTCCCATTGTGTAATAGATAAAACATATCACCTCATACTGAATTCTAACACTGGAGTCATATTCCCATTGTGTTATAGATAAAACATATCACCTTATGCTGAATTCTAACACTGGAGTCATATTCCCATTGTGTCATAGATAAAACATATCACATTATACTGAATTCTAAGACTGGAGTCATATTCCCATTGTGTTATAGATAAAACATATCACCTTATGCTGATTCTAACACTGGAGTCATATTCCCATTGTGTTATAGATAAAACATATCACCTTATACTGAATTCTAAATGTGGAGTCTAATTCCCATTGTGTCATAGATAAAACATATCACATTATACTGAATTCTAAGACTGGAGTCATATTCCCATTGTGTTATAGATAAAATATATCACCTTATACTGAATTCTAACACTGGAGTCATATTCCCATTGTGTAATAGATAAAACATATCACCTTATGCTGAATTCTAACACTGGAGTCATATTCCCATTGTGTTATAGATAAAACATATTACTGTATTGTGAAATCTGACACCGGAGTCATATTCCCATTGTGTTATAGATAAAACACCTTATACTGAATTCTAACACTGGAGTCATATTCCCATTGTGTTATAGATAAAACATATCACCTTAAACTGAATTCTAACACAGGAGTCATATTCCCATTGTGTTATAAATAAAACATATTACTGTATAGTGAAATCTGACACCGGAGTCATATTCCCATTGTGTTATAGATAAAACACCTTATACTGAATTCTAACACAGGAGTCATATTCCCATTGTGTTATAAATAAAACATATTACTGTATAGTGAAATCTGACACCGGAGTCATATTCCCATTGTGTTATAGATAAAACACCTTATACTGAATTCTAACACTGGAGTCTAATTCCCATTGTGTCATAGATAAAACATATCACATTATACTGAATTCTAAGACTGGAGTCATATTCCCATTGTGTTATAGATAAAACATATCACCTTATACTGAATTCTAACACTGGAGTCATATTCCCATTGTGTAATAGATAAAACATATCACTGTATAGTGAAATCTAACACCGGAGTCATATTCCCATTGTGTTATAGATTAAACACCTTATACTGAATTCTAACACTGGAGTCATATTCCCATTGTGTAATAGATAAAACATATCACCTTATACTGAATTCTAACACTGGAGTCATATTCCCATTGTGTTATAGATAAAACATATCACCTTATGCTGAATTCTAACACTGGAGTCATATTCCCATTGTGTCATAGATAAAACATATCACATTATACTGAATTCTAAGACTGGAGTCATATTCCCATTGTGTTATAGATAAAACATATCACCTTATGCTGAATTCTAACACTGGAGTCATATTCCCATTGTGTTATAGATAAAACATATCACCTTATACTGAATTCTAAATGTGGAGTCTAATTCCCATTGTGTCATAGATAAAACATATCACATTATACTGAATTCTAAGACTGGAGTCATATTCCCATTGTGTTATAGATAAAACATATCACCTTATACTGAATTCTAACACTGGAGTCATATTCCCATTGTGTAATAGATAAAACATATCACCTTATGCTGAATTCTAACACTGGAGTCATATTCCCATTGTGTTATAGATAAAACATATCACCTTATGCTGAATTCTAACACTGGAGTCATATTCCCATTGTGTCATAGATAAAACATATCACATTATACTGAATTCTAAGACTGGAGTCATATTCCCATTGTGTCATAGATAAAACATATCACATTATACTGAATTCTAAGACTGGAGTCATATTCCCATTGTGTTATAGATAAAGCATATCACATTATACTGAATTCTAACACTGGAGTCATATTCCCATTGTGTTATAGATAAAACATATCACCTTATGCTGAATTCTAACACTGGAGTCATATTCCCATTGTGTTATAGATAAAGCATATCACATTATACTGAATTCTAACACTGGAGTCATATTCCCATTGTGTTACAGATAAAACATATCACATTATACAGAATTCCATCACTGGAGTCATATTCCCATTGTCTTATCGATCAAACATATCACCTTATACTGAATTCTAACACAGGAGTCATATTCCCATTGTCTTATAAATAAAACATATCACCGTATAGTGAACTCTAACACCGGAGTCATATTCCCATTGTGTTATAGATAAAACACCTTATACTGAATTCTAACACTGGAGTCATATTCCCATTGTGTTATAGATAAAACATATCACCTTATACTGAATTCTAACACTGGAGTCATATTCCCATTGTGTAATAGATAAAACATATCACCTTATGCTGAATTCTAACACTGGAGTCATATTCCCATTGTGTTATAGATAAAACATATCACTGTATACTGAATTCTAAAACTGGAGTCATATTCCCATTGTGTCATAGATAAAACATATCACATATTACTGAATTCTAAGACTTGAGTCATATTCCCATTGTGTTATAGATAAAACATATCACCTTATACTGAATTCTAACACTGGAGTCATATTCCCATTGTGTAATAGATAAAACATATCACTGTATAGTGAATTCTAACACTGGAGTCATATTCCCATTGTGTTATAGATAAAACATATCACCTTATACTGAATTCTAACACTGGAGGCATATTCCCATTGTGTAATAGATAAAACATATCACATTATACTGAATTCTAACACTGGAGTCATATTCCCATTGTGTTATAGATAGAACATATCACCTTATAATGAATTCTAACACTGGAGTCATATTCCCATTGTGTTATAGATAGAACATATCACATTATACTGAATTCTAACACTGGGGTCATATTCCCATTGTGTTATAGATAGAACATATCACCTTATACTGAATTCTAACACAGGAGTCATATTCCCATTGTGTTATAAATAAAACATATTACTGTATAGTGAAATCTGACACCGGAGTCATATTCCCATTGTGTTATAGATAAAACACCTTATACTGAATTCTAACACTGGAGTCATATTCCCATTGTGTTATAGATAAAACATATCACCTTAAACCGAATTCTAACACTGGAGTCATATTCCCATTGAGTAACAGATAAAACATATCACATTATACAGAATTCCATCACCGGAGTCATATTCCCATTGTGTTATAGATAAAACATATCACCTTATACTGAATTCTAAAACTGGAGTCATATTCCCATTGTGTTATAAATAAAACATATTACTGTATAGTGAAATCTGACACCGGAGTCATATTCCCATTGTGTTATAGATAAAACACCTTATACTGAATTCTAACACTGGAGTCATATTCCCATTGTGTTATAGATAAAACATATCACCTTAAACTGAATTCTAACACAGGAGTCATATTCCCATTGTGTTATAAATAAAACATATTACTGTATAGTGAAATCTGACACCGGAGTCATATTCCCATTGTGTTATAGATAAAACACCTTATACTGAATTCTAACACAGGAGTCATATTCCCATTGTGTTATAAATAAAACATATTACTGTATAGTGAAATCTGACACCGGAGTCATATTCCCATTGTGTTATAGTGAAAACACCTTATACTGAATTCTAACACTGGAGTCTAATTCCCATTGTGTCATAGATAAAACATATCACATTATACTGAATTCTAAGACTGGAGTCATATTCCCATTGTGTTATAGATAAAACATATCACCTTATACTGAATTCTAACACTGGAGTCATATTCCCATTGTGTAATAGATAAAACATATCACTGTATAGTGAAATCTAACACCGGAGTCATATTCCCATTGTGTTATAGATTAAACACATACTGAATTCTAACACTGGAGTCATATTCCCATTGTGTAATAGATAAAACATATCACCTTATGCTGATTCTAACACTGGAGTCATATTCCCATTGTGTTATAGATAAAACATATCACCTTATACTGAATTCTAAAACTGGAGACTAATTCCCATTGTGTCATAGATAAAACATATCACATTATACTGAATTCTAAGACTGGAGTCATATTCCCATTGTGTTATAGATAAAACATATCAACTTATACTGAATTCTAACACTGGAGTCATATTCCCATTGTGTAATAGATAAAACATATCACCTTATGCTGAATTCTAACACTGGAGTCATATTCCCTTTGTGTCATAGATAAAACATATCACCTTATGCTGAATTCTAACACTGGAGTCATATTCCCATTGTGTCATAGATAAAATATATCGCATTATACTGAATTCTAAGACTGGAGTCATATTCCCATTGTGTTATAGATAAAACATATCACCTTATGCTGATTCTATCACTGGAGTCATATTCCCATTGTGGTATAGATAAAACATATCACCGTATACTGAATTCTAAATGTGGAGTCTAATTCCCATTGTGTCATAGATAAAACATATCACATTATACTGAATTCTAAGACTGGAGTCATATTCCCATTGTGTTATAGATAAAACATATCACCTTATACTGAATTCTAACACTGGAGTCATATTCCCATTGTGTAATAGATAAAAAATATCACCTTATGCTGAATTCTAACACTGGAGTCATATTCCCATTGTGTTATAGATAAAACATATCACCTTATGCTGAATTCTAACACTGGAGTCATATTCCCATTGTGTCATAGATAAAACATATCACATTATACTGAATTCTAAGACTGGAGTCATATTCCCATTGTGTCATAGATAAAACATATCACATTATACTGAATTCTAAGACTGGAGTCATATTCCCATTGTGTTATAGATAAAGATATCACATTATACTGAATTCTAACACTGGAGTCATATTCCCATTGTGTTATAGATAAAACATATCACCTTATGCTGAATTCTAACACTGGAGTCATATTCCCATTGTGTTACAGATAAAACATATCACATTATACAGAATTCCATCACCGGAGTCATTTTCCCATTGTCTTATCGATCAAACATATCACCTTATACTGAATTCTAACACAGGAGTCATATTCCCATTGTGTTATAAATAAAACATATCACCGTATAGTGAACTCTAACACCGGAGTCATATTCCCATTGTGTTATAGATAAAACACATTATACTGAATTCTAACACTGGAGTCATATTCCCATTGTGTAATAGATAAAACATATCACCTTATGCTGAATTCTAACACTGGAGTCATATTCCCATTGTGTCATAGATAAAACATATCACATTATACTGAATTCTAAGACTGGAGTCATATTCCCATTGTGTTATAGATAAAGCATATCACATTATACTGAATTCTAACACTGGAGTCATATTCCCATTGTGTTATAGATAAAACATATCACATTATACTGAATTCTAAGACTGGAGTCATATTCCCATTGTGTCATAGATAAAACATATCACATTATACTGAATTCTAAGACTGGAGTCATATTCCCATTGTGTTATAGATAAAGATATCACATTATACTGAATTCTAACACTGGAGTCATATTCCCATTGTGTTATAGATAAAACATATCACCTTATGCTGAATTCTAACACTGGAGTCATATTCCCATTGTGTTACAGATAAAACATATCACATTATACAGAATTCCATCACCGGAGTCATTTTCCCATTGTCTTATCGATCAAACATATCACCTTATACTGAATTCTAACACAGGAGTCATATTCCCATTGTGTTATAAATAAAACATATCACCGTATAGTGAACTCCAACACCGGAGTCATATTCCCATTGTGTTATAGATAAAACACATTATACTGAATTCTAACACTGGAGTCATATTCCCATTGTGTAATAGATAAAACATATCACATTATACTGAATTCTAAGACTGGAGTCATATTCCCATTGTGTCATAGATAAAACATATCACATTATACTGAATTCTAAGACTGGAGTCATATTCCCATTGTGTTATAGATAAAGCATATCACATTATACTGAATTCTAACACTGGAGTCATATTCCCATTGTGTTATAGATAAAACATATCACCTTATGCTGAATTCTAACACTGGAGTCATATTCCCATTGTGTTATAGATAAAGCATATCACATTATACTGAATTCTAACACTGGAGTCATATTCCCATTGTGTTACAGATAAAACATATCACATTATACAGAATTCCATCACTGGAGTCATATTCCCATTGTCTTATCGATCAAACATATCACCTTATACTGAATTCTAACACAGGAGTCATATTCCCATTGTCTTATAAATAAAACATATCACCGTATAGTGAACTCTAACACCGGAGTCATATTCCCATTGTGTTATAGATAAAACACCTTATACTGAATTCTAACACTGGAGTCATATTCCCATTGTGTTATAGATAAAACATATCACCTTATACTGAATTCTAACACTGGAGTCATATTCCCATTGTGTAATAGATAAAACATATCACCTTATGCTGAATTCTAACACTGGAGTCATATTCCCATTGTGTTATAGATAAAACATATCACTGTATACTGAATTCTAAAACTGGAGTCATATTCCCATTGTGTCATAGATAAAACATATCACATATTACTGAATTCTAAGACTTGAGTCATATTCCCATTGTGTTATAGATAAAACATATCACCTTATACTGAATTCTAACACTGGAGTCATATTCCCATTGTGTAATAGATAAAACATATCACTGTATAGTGAATTCTAACACTGGAGTCATATTCCCATTGTGTTATAGATAAAACATATCACCTTATACTGAATTCTAACACTGGAGGCATATTCCCATTGTGTAATAGATAAAACATATCACATTATACTGAATTCTAACACTGGAGTCATATTCCCATTGTGTTATAGATAGAACATATCACCTTATAATGAATTCTAACACTGGAGTCATATTCCCATTGTGTTATAGATAGAACATATCACATTATACTGAATTCTAACACTGGGGTCATATTCCCATTGTGTTATAGATAGAACATATCACCTTATACTGAATTCTAACACAGGAGTCATATTCCCATTGTGTTATAAATAAAACATATTACTGTATAGTGAAATCTGACACCGGAGTCATATTCCCATTGTGTTATAGATAAAACATACTGAATTCTAACACTGGAGTCATATTCCCATTGTGTTATAGATAAAACATATCACCTTAAACCGAATTCTAACACTGGAGTCATATTCCCATTGAGTAACAGATAAAACATATCACATTATACAGAATTCCATCACCGGAGTCATATTCCCATTGTGTTATAGATAAAACATATCACCTTATACTGAATTCTAAAACTGGAGTCATATTCCCATTGTGTTATAAATAAAACATATTACTGTATAGTGAAATCTGACACCGGAGTCATATTCCCATTGTGTTATAGATAAAACACCTTATACTGAATTCTAACACTGGAGTCATATTCCCATTGTGTTATAGATAAAACATATCACCTTAAACTGAATTCTAACACAGGAGTCATATTCCCATTGTGTTATAAATAAAACATATTACTGTATAGTGAAATCTGACACCGGAGTCATATTCCCATTGTGTTATAGATAAAACACCTTATACTGAATTCTAACACAGGAGTCATATTCCCATTGTGTTATAAATAAAACATATTACTGTATAGTGAAATCTGACACCGGAGTCATATTCCCATTGTGTTATAGTGAAAACACCTTATACTGAATTCTAACACTGGAGTCTAATTCCCATTGTGTCATAGATAAAACATATCACATTATACTGAATTCTAAGACTGGAGTCATATTCCCATTGTGTTATAGATAAAACATATCACCTTATACTGAATTCTAACACTGGAGTCATATTCCCATTGTGTAATAGATAAAACATATCACTGTATAGTGAAATCTAACACCGGAGTCATATTCCCATTGTGTTATAGATTAAACACATACTGAATTCTAACACTGGAGTCATATTCCCATTGTGTAATAGATAAAACATATCACCTTATGCTGATTCTAACACTGGAGTCATATTCCCATTGTGTTATAGATAAAACATATCACCTTATACTGAATTCTAAAACTGGAGACTAATTCCCATTGTGTCATAGATAAAACATATCACATTATACTGAATTCTAAGACTGGAGTCATATTCCCATTGTGTTATAGATAAAACATATCAACTTATACTGAATTCTAACACTGGAGTCATATTCCCATTGTGTAATAGATAAAACATATCACCTTATGCTGAATTCTAACACTGGAGTCATATTCCCTTTGTGTCATAGATAAAACATATCACCTTATGCTGAATTCTAACACTGGAGTCATATTCCCATTGTGTCATAGATAAAATATATCGCATTATACTGAATTCTAAGACTGGAGTCATATTCCCATTGTGTTATAGATAAAACATATCACCTTATGCTGATTCTATCACTGGAGTCATATTCCCATTGTGGTATAGATAAAACATATCACCGTATACTGAATTCTAAATGTGGAGTCTAATTCCCATTGTGTCATAGATAAAACATATCACATTATACTGAATTCTAAGACTGGAGTCATATTCCCATTGTGTTATAGATAAAACATATCACCTTATACTGAATTCTAACACTGGAGTCATATTCCCATTGTGTAATAGATAAAAAATATCACCTTATGCTGAATTCTAACACTGGAGTCATATTCCCATTGTGTTATAGATAAAACATATCACCTTATGCTGAATTCTAACACTGGAGTCATATTCCCATTGTGTCATAGATAAAACATATCACATTATACTGAATTCTAAGACTGGAGTCATATTCCCATTGTGTCATAGATAAAACATATCACATTATACTGAATTCTAAGACTGGAGTCATATTCCCATTGTGTTATAGATAAAGATATCACATTATACTGAATTCTAACACTGGAGTCATATTCCCATTGTGTTATAGATAAAACATATCACCTTATGCTGAATTCTAACACTGGAGTCATATTCCCATTGTGTTACAGATAAAACATATCACATTATACAGAATTCCATCACCGGAGTCATTTTCCCATTGTCTTATCGATCAAACATATCACCTTATACTGAATTCTAACACAGGAGTCATATTCCCATTGTGTTATAAATAAAACATATCACCGTATAGTGAACTCTAACACCGGAGTCATATTCCCATTGTGTTATAGATAAAACACATTATACTGAATTCTAACACTGGAGTCATATTCCCATTGTGTAATAGATAAAACATATCACCTTATGCTGAATTCTAACACTGGAGTCATATTCCCATTGTGTTATAGATAACACATATCACCTTATACTGAATTCTAAAACTGGAGCCATATTCCCATTGTGTTATAGATAAAACATATCACCTTATACTGAATTCTAACACTGGAGTCATATTCCCATTGTATAATAGATAAAACATATCACATTATACTGAACTCTACCACTAGACTCATATTCCCATTGTGTAACAGGTAAAACATACACCGTATACTGAATTCTAACATTGGAATCATATTCCAATTGTGTAACAGATAAAACATATCACCTTATACTGAATTCTAACACTGGAGTCATATTCCCATTGTGTTATATATACAACATATCACCGTATACTGAATTCTAACACCAGCGTCATATTCCCATTTTGTTATAGATAAAACACTGTGTACTGAATTCTAACAATGGAGTCATATTCCCATTGTGTTATAGATAAAACATATCACCTTATACTGAATTCTAACACTGGAGTCATATTCCCATTGTGTTATAGATAAAACATATCACCTTATACTGAATTCTAACACTGGAGTCATATTCCCATTGTGTTATAGATAAAACATATCAACTTATACTGAATTCTAACACTGGAGTCATATTCCCATTGTGTAATAGATAAAACATATCACCTTATGCTGAATTCTAACACTGGAGTCATATTCCCTTTGTGTCATAGATAAAACATATCACCTTATGCTGAATTCTAACACTGGAGTCATATTCCCATTGTGTCATAGATAAAATATATCGCATTATACTGAATTCTAAGACTGGAGTCATATTCCCATTGTGTTATAGATAAAACATATCACCTTATGCTGATTCTATCACTGGAGTCATATTCCCATTGTGGTATAGATAAAACATATCACCGTATACTGAATTCTAAATGTGGAGTCTAATTCCCATTGTGTCATAGATAAAACATATCACATTATACTGAATTCTAAGACTGGAGTCATATTCCCATTGTGTTATAGATAAAACATATCACCTTATACTGAATTCTAACACTGGAGTCATATTCCCATTGTGTAATAGATAAAAAATATCACCTTATGCTGAATTCTAACACTGGAGTCATATTCCCATTGTGTTATAGATAAAACATATCACCTTATGCTGAATTCTAACACTGGAGTCATATTCCCATTGTGTCATAGATAAAACATATCACATTATACTGAATTCTAAGACTGGAGTCATATTCCCATTGTGTCATAGATAAAACATATCACATTATACTGAATTCTAAGACTGGAGTCATATTCCCATTGTGTTATAGATAAAGATATCACATTATACTGAATTCTAACACTGGAGTCATATTCCCATTGTGTTATAGATAAAACATATCACCTTATGCTGAATTCTAACACTGGAGTCATATTCCCATTGTGTTACAGATAAAACATATCACATTATACAGAATTCCATCACCGGAGTCATTTTCCCATTGTCTTATCGATCAAACATATCACCTTATACTGAATTCTAACACAGGAGTCATATTCCCATTGTGTTATAAATAAAACATATCACCGTATAGTGAACTCTAACACCGGAGTCATATTCCCATTGTGTTATAGATAAAACACATTATACTGAATTCTAACACTGGAGTCATATTCCCATTGTGTAATAGATAAAACATATCACCTTATGCTGAATTCTAACACTGGAGTCATATTCCCATTGTGTTATAGATAACACATATCACCTTATACTGAATTCTAAAACTGGAGTCATATTCCCATTGTGTTATAGATAAAACATATCACCTTATACTGAATTCTAACACTGGAGTCATATTCCCATTGTATAATAGATAAAACATATCACATTATACTGAACTCTACCACTAGACTCATATTCCCATTGTGTAACAGGTAAAACATACACCGTATACTGAATTCTAACATTGGAATCATATTCCAATTGTGTAACAGATAAAACATATCACCTTATACTGAATTCTAACACTGGAGTCATATTCCCATTGTGTTATATATACAACATATCACCGTATACTGAATTCTAACACCAGCGTCATATTCCCATTTTGTTATAGATAAAACACTGTGTACTGAATTCTAACAATGGAGTCATATTCCCATTGTGTTATAGATAAAACATATCACCTTATACTGAATTCTAACACTGGAGTCATATTCCCATTGTGTTATAGATAAAACATATCACCTTATACTGAATTCTAACACTGGAGTCATATTCCCATTGTGTCATAGATAAAATATATCACATTATACTGAATTCTAAGACTGGAGTCATATTCCCATTGTGTTATAGATAAAACATATCACCTTATGCTGATTCTAACACTGGAGTCATATTCCCATTGTGTTATAGATAAAACATATCACCTTATACTGAATTCTAAATGTGGAGTCTAATTCCCATTGTGTCATAGATAAAACATATCACATTATACTGAATTCTAAGACTGGAGTCATATTCCCATTGTGTTATAGATAAAACATATCACCTTATACTGAATTCTAACACTGGAGTCATATTCCCATTGTGTAATAGATAAAAAATATCACCTTATGCTGAATTCTAACACTGGAGTCATATTCCCATTGTGTTATAGATAAAACATATCACCTTATGCTGAATTCTAACACTGGAGTCATATTCCCATTGTGTCATAGAAAAAACATATCACATTATACTGAATTCTAAGACTGGAGTCATATTCCCATTGTGTCATAGATAAAACATATCACATTATACTGAATTCTAAGACTGGAGTCATATTCCCATTGTGTTATAGATAAAGCATATCACATTATACTGAATTCTAACACTGGAGTCATATTCCCATTGTGTTATAGATAAAACATATCACCTTATGCTGAATTCTAACACTGGAGTCATATTCCCATTGTGTTATAGATAAAGCATATCACATTATACTGAATTCTAACACTGGAGTCATATTCCCATTGTGTTACAGATAAAACATATCACATTATACAGAATTCCATCACCGGAGTCATTTTCCCATTGTCTTATCGATCAAACATATCACCTTATACTGAATTCTAACACAGGAGTCATATTCCCATTGTGTTATAAATAAAACATATCACCGTATAGTGAACTCTAACACCGGAGTCATATTCCCATTGTGTTATAGATAAAACACCTTATACTGAATTCTAACACTGGAGTCATATTCCCATTGTGTAATAGATAAAACATATCACCTTATGCTGAATTCTAACACTGGAGTCATATTCCCATTGTGTTATAGATAACACATATCACCTTATACTGAATTCTAAAACTGGAGTCATATTCCCATTGTGTTATAGATAAAACATATCACCTTATACTGAATTCTAAAACTGGAGTCATATTCCCATTGTATAATAGATAAAACATATCACATTATACTGAACTCTACCACTAGACTCATATTCCCATTGTGTAACAGGTAAAACATACACCTTATACTGAATTCTAACATTGGAATCATATTCCAATTGTGTAACAGATAAAACATATCACCTTATACTGAATTCTAACACTGGAGTCATATTCCCATTGTGTTATATATACAACATATCATCGTATACTGAATTCTAACACCAGCGTCATATTCCCATTTTGTTATAGATAAAACACTTGGTACTGAATTCTAACAATGGAGTCATATTCCCATTGTGTTATAGATAAAACATATCACCTTATACTGAATTCTAACACTGGAGTCATATTCCCATTGTGTTATAGATAAAACATATCACCTTATACTGAATTCTAACACTGGAGTCATATTCCCATTGTGTTATAGATAAAACATAGCACCTTATACTGAATTCCAACACTGGAGTCATATTCCCATTGTGTTATAGACAAAACATATCACCTTATACTGAATTCTAACACTGGAGTCATATTCCCTTTGTGTTATAGATAAAACATAGCACCTTATACTGAATTCCAACACTGGAGTCATATTCCCATTGTGTTATAGATAAAACATAGCACCTTATACTGAATTCTAACACTGGAATCATATTCCCATTGTGTAATAGATAAAACATAGCACCTTATACTGAATTCTAACACTGGAATCATATTCCCATTGTGTAATAGATAAAACATATCATCTTATACTGAATTCTAACACTGGAATCATATTCCCATTGTGATATAGATAAAGCATATCACCTTAAACTGAATTCTAACACCGGAGTCATATTCCCATTGTCTTATAGATAACACATATCACTGTATACTGAATTCTAACACTGGAGTCATATTCCCATTGTGTCATAGATAAAACATATCACATTATACTGAATTCTAACACTGGAGTCATATTCCCATTGTGTTATAGATAAAGCATATCACATTATACTGAATTCTAACACTGGAGTCATATTCCCATTGTGTTACAGATAAAACATATCACATTATACAGAATTCCATCACCGGAGTCATATTCCCATTGTGTTATCGATCAAACATATCACTTTATACTGAATTCTAACACAGGAGTCATATTCCCATTGTGTTATAAATAATACATATCACCGTATAGTGAAATCTAACACCGGAGTCATATTCCCATTGTGTTATAGATAAAACACCTTATACTGAATTCTAACACTGGAGTCATATTCCCATTGTGTAATAGATAAAACATATCACCTTATGCTGAATTCTAACACTGAAGTCATATTCCCATTGTGTTAGGGATAAAACATATCACATTATACTGAATTCCAACACAGGAGTCATATTCCCATTGTGTCATAGATAAAACATATCACATTATACAGAATTCTAACATTGGAGTCATATTCCCATTGTGTCATAGATAAAACATATCACATTATACAGAATTCTAACACTGGAGTCATATTCCCATTGTGTCATAGATAAAACATATCACATTATGCTGAATTCTAACATTGGAGTCATATTCCCATTGTGTTATAGATAAAACATATCACCTTATACTGAATTCTAACACTGGAGTCATATTCCCATTGTGTTATAGATAAAACATATCACCTTATACTGAATTCTAACACTGGAGTCATATTCCCATTGTGTTATAGATAAAACATAGCACCTTATACTGAATTCCAACACTGGAGTCATATTCCCATTGTGTTATAGACAAAACATATCACCTTATACTGAATTCTAACACTGGAGTCATATTCCCTTTGTGTTATAGATAAAACATAGCACCTTATACTGAATTCCAACACTGGAGTCATATTCCCATTGTGTTATAGATAAAACATAGCACCTTATACTGAATTCTAACACTGGAATCATATTCCCATTGTGTAATAGATAAAACATAGCACCTTATACTGAATTCTAACACTGGAATCATATTCCCATTGTGTAATAGATAAAACATATCATCTTATACTGAATTCTAACACTGGAATCATATTCCCATTGTGATATAGATAAAGCATATCACCTTAAACTGAATTCTAACACCGGAGTCATATTCCCATTGTCTTATAGATAACACATATCACTGTATACTGAATTCTAACACTGGAGTCATATTCCCATTGTGTCATAGATAAAACATATCACATTATACTGAATTCTAACACTGGAGTCATATTCCCATTGTGTTATAGATAAAGCATATCACATTATACTGAATTCTAACACTGGAGTCATATTCCCATTGTGTTACAGATAAAACATATCACATTATACAGAATTCCATCACCGGAGTCATATTCCCATTGTGTTATCGATCAAACATATCACTTTATACTGAATTCTAACACTGGAGTCATATTCCCATTGTGTAATAGATAAAACATATCACCTTATGCTGAATTCTAACACTGAAGTCATATTCCCATTGTGTTAGGGATAAAACATATCACATTATACTGAATTCCAACACAGGAGTCATATTCCCATTGTGTCATAGATAAAACATATCACATTATACAGAATTCTAACATTGGAGTCATATTCCCATTGTGTCATAGATAAAACATATCACATTATACAGAATTCTAACACTGGAGTCATATTCCCATTGTGTCATAGATAAAACATATCACATTATGCTGAATTCTAACATTGGAGTCATATTCCCATTGTGTTATAGATAAAGCATATCACCTTATACTGAATTCTAACACTGGAGTCATATATCCATTGTCTTATAGATAAAACATATCACCTTATACTGAATTCTAACACCGGAGTCATATTCCCATTGTGTTATAGATAACACATATTGTAGCTCACCTGGTAGTGTCGGGCCATTCCGATGTCTCATATCGACTCGCTGCGCCGCAAGTGCATGACAAGTGATGACGTTGGTTAGCATCCGGTCTCGGGGTGACGGACCTTGAACGAGCCTGCCCTGCGGCAAACAAAAACCGGCTTCTAAGGCCGGTGGAACTCAATCGTTCTGGTGGGGCCGTGCAACCATTGTCGCGAACATTAAACACACAATGGTCTCATCCCAAGAATTTGTGTCACCAGTATGCCTGTCCATAGCAATTTCGTGATCCATGGACTTACAAGATTTTATTTGGTGTCCTAAAAACATAAGTCTATACAATGCGTTTACCTAACTAATTGAAAATATGGTAGATAAAACTACAGTAAGAGCATACGAAAATACAAGACATAGAGGCACGTAGATGAACTTTTAAACATGGGGCTCCCGAGGTACCACACAGACTCGTAGGTCCGCAGAGGTATCCCTGCAAGAGAGGCTCCCGTGCATGAGACATAGCTATTTAACTTAATATAAGTTATTATATAAGCTGAAAGAAAGACGACTATCTCAGACAAAAAGGTGAGGTGCCTCACGCGGGCACTACTCCTAGGGCTAGTTTGGTTGAGGAGTATTATCCTGGCGTGGACCGTCGTCGCTGAATCCTTGCAAGAGGCAAGTGCCTTGCGTGGGCCTCCGTCTTAAAGCAGGAGAAGACTAGTAGGCAAAAATGGGCCCACTCTAATATTTCAAACAAAAATGCTGTAGAAAGAAAAGACCATACCTAGTGAGATTATGACTATAGGGGGTGCTTACTGTTTTACGTGAAGACGGAATGGAAGGTTCTCGATGGATTCTTTCATCACCGTCTTATGTGATTCCTAATATGCTGAGTTAGTAGGTGCCGCTTTATTTCTGCGGGCCTTCTGCTTTGCTTAATTCCTTTTACTTGTTTTCAAAACAAGAATTAGTTTAGGCCGCAACTGGCCGATATCTACCCAGCTATTAGACACGGCTGTCATGGGGAACAGATGCCCGAGGACATCAATACGGTAGACAGCGCTCATACATGTTACTTAGTGGGATCTTCGAACTGGGTGAGAATCCGGACATTCCGCTTCGCAACCACATGAAACATTCATTACAAGACATGGTTTACATTTTACGAAAGCATTATTAGGCCATATCTCCTATCATTATGGTGGGGGTAAGAGAGAAGAATGCAAACCGTAAATGTCCTTCCCGCAAGGGCATGGCAGATCTAAATATCATGCCCAGACATTTTAACAGAATTCGGTGAGAATACGTATCTCGCCCTATGGAACTAACCGTTTAACCTGTCGTTAAGTTGCCAGAATTGCACTGTGGTGCGGGAGGATTGTCAGTAAATAAAATAATAATTAATACATGTGTTTTCGCAGTGCTTTCCTACAATCGCTTAAAGTACTATCTACTAAGTATCCGAAGATACACGGAAGTGTATGAGATACCACACCCTAGCCATTACCACTCGGAAACCCCAATAGTTTCCCAGAGTCGGATCAGCCCATGGTGCGGATAGGGACATCCAAACAATTAAGAAGCCACACTGCTAAGAGGAATATGAGGCAAGACAAAATCTTAGAGTTATGAGTCTTACCGGAGTGCGACGCTAGATTATCGCACTGCCGGAAGAGAAGAGTATATTACACAGTATGTAATGAAGAAAGTGTCTCTAATCATTTTGAACCTATCCTATTGAGCTGAATAGAAAGGGTTTAGTCGGTAGCGTGCCGGGCTAAACAGAGTTATAGCACGGACAACGACCTCAGTGAAAAATGTATAAATGTTGCTGTATAGTGTTTCCTACGTGCACTGCAGTCCTATATTTTCTATAACTTAAGCAAAACAAGTTAACGGATGGCCACTGGCCAAATACATACATAATCTAACCAGAACAAACAATACGGTGTCAAACGATTAAGATATATATATTAATACAGGTTAACGAACCTACTATAGTGCGTCTAGCAACACATTGAGGAAAATGATAATAATTATCTACAAATACAGAAATTATAACTATCGGTCCTAAGACCGTTACGGTTCCTTTTAGTCATCGGGACCGTTATTATGGATACGATATAATTAACAAAACCTATATATAGAGAAATAATTAAACTCTGGAGTATAGTTGGTAGTCATTCCCAAGTTAGGCTACCATGTTAATGAAATGGACACGTCAATCCGTAGTCGACGTGAGATGATGCGCTCTCCGGAAGCTGGAAAGTTCCTGCAGGCTGGTTCCCGCAAGCTGTTTTCCGCAAACAAGACTTCTGCAAGAACACTCATGGTGGGAGTGCATCGCTTAGTGCTGTATGCCTAATAGAATGTCTAACGAGCAGTAAGCAAAAGATACGATAGTACTATGTGGTGAAGAAAGTTCCCGTACACCGATGGCACGGATGGAAGGTGTAAACAACCCGTCACAAGCGGGGGTTGTTAGAGGCAAATGAAGATACGAAACAAGGCTTCACGGTGCTGGGTACGTCAGCCAGCTCTGAAGACACACCGGGCAGAGTTTACTTGATGCGGTCGAAAGTTGAAAGCACCTACACGATTGGTGCAGCGTTGGTTGAAATATCCCTTATAGGCATGGCTGGCAGATCCGGCGAGTCATCCATCAAAGAACATCCTGCCTCTACATCTGTAGACTCACATATTCAGGCCGCAAAGGCCTCACCGCAAATTTATGTTCCAAATGTAGCTGTTGGTATTCGTGAACGATTATCAAAAGTTCCAGATTACTCCCGCAGATGGGGAGTTACAAAATTGCTTTTACTGCCGTGGGTTGGCTAGTGGTAGCTATGGGAACGCGACGGAAACGGAAGTCATATGCGTGATATCTGTCGATCATGGCTAGTACAGCTCCAACCTGTTCGGCCCCTGGCCGAGGATGCTCTCGATCACTGGATCGCTTCTCCTTTTATACTCTCCATGACGTCACAGGCGCAGGCTTCATCCAATCATCGTTCGAGCAACAGCCAATCAGCGCATCGCTAATAATAGCGTCGTCGATCGTTCTAGAACATTCTAGAAGCTTTACATCCACGTGGTTATGACGTTACGGCAATATTTTGAAGATAATCAAGTAGAGTTTTTCCTGAATGACTCAGCCATTTCTCAACCGATTTTGAAATGGTTTAGAGATTTGGAAAGCCCGTCGAATTCTGGTCTTGATCAATGCCAGATTTAACGGGAACAGACAATCAATAAGGATTACAGAGTACCAGCTAGGTACACTAAAAGCGCCATCCTATCTAGGTCACAACTACGCGCTCCATAGAAACAGCGTGCCGGCGCGCGCATGCGTATAATGCGTTTTAACGAACTTAGTCGTTTTTCGACACGCTCTCTCTCCGATAGGCCCATATACGCTTATAGCTCTACCCAGAGGGGCGTGTTCAGGAAACGAATCCTAGACGGGCGGCGTGTACCCAGCTTAGCTGGTACGGCCGGTACCCGACTGGTCGCTCCGAACTACACCATCACCGTATACTGAATTCTAACACCGGAGTCATATTCTCATTGTGTTATAGATAAAACATATCACCTTATACTAAATTCTAACACTGGAGTCATATTCCCATTGTGTTATAGATAAAACATATTACCTTATACTGAATTCTAACACCGGAGTCATATTCCCATTGTCCTATAGATAAAACATATCACCTTATACTAAATTCTAACACCGGAGTCATATTCCCATTGTGTTATAGATAAAACATATTACCGTATACTGAATTCTAACACCGGAGTCATATTCCCATTGCCCTATAGATAAAACATATCACCGTATACTGAATTCTAACACCTGAGTCATATTCCCATTGTTTCATAGATAAAACATATCACCTTATACTGAATTCTAACACTGGAGTCATATATCAGCATCACCAACCAGCACCGGCACCAGCAATAACAAACAACACCAGCACCAGTAACATCAACCAGCACCAGCATAAGCAACCCCAACCAACATCCGCATCAGCAACAGCAACCAACATCAGCACCAGCAACATCAACCGGCATGGGTACCAGCAACAGCAACCAACTCCGGCATCAGCAACAGCAGCCAACGCCGGCACCAGCAACACCAACCAACATCCGCACCAGCAACACCATCCAACATTGGCAACAGCAACAAGAACCGCAATAGCACCAGCAAAACCAACCAGCACCAGCACCAGCAAAACCAACCAGCACCGGTACCAGCAACACCAAACAGCACAGGCACCGGCAACACCAACTAGCACCAGCATAAACAACACAAGCCAACACCGGCATCAGCAACACCAAACAACATCAACACCAAGCGGCACGGGCAGCAACAACACCAAACAACATCAACACCAGCAGCACCAAGCGGCACGGGTAGCAGCAACACCAGCCTACATCGGCACCAGCATCACCAACCAACATGGACACCAGCAACACCATCCAACATTGGCAACAGCATCACCAACCAGCACCGGCACAAGCAACATCAACCAAAACCGGCACCAGCAACACCTACCAGCACCGGCATCAGCGACACCAACCAGCACCGTAACCAGCAACACCAACCAGCTCCGACACCAGCAACACCAACCAACACCATACCAGCAACACCAGCCAACACCGGCACCGGCAACACCAACCAACAGTAGCACCAGCAACACCAACCACCACCGGCACCAGCAACACCAACCAACAGCGGCACCAGCAACACCAGCCAACACCAGCACCACCAACCAACACCTGCACCAGCAACACCAACCAACTCCGGCACTACCAACACCAACCGACACCTGCACCATCAACACCAACCAACACCGGCACCGGCAACAGCAACCAACAGTGGCACCAGCAACACCAACCAACACCGGCACCAGCAGCACCAACCAGCACCGGAACCAACAACACCAACCAACATTGACACCACCAACACCACTACCACCAGCACGCGGAACACCAACCAAAACCGGCACCAGCAACACCAACCAACACCGGCATCAGCAACACCAACCAACGCCAGCACCGGCAACACGAAACAGCACTGGTACCAGCAACACCAACCAACACCAGCACCAGAAACACCAAACAACTCCGGCACTAGCAACACGAACCAACACCGGTACCAGCAACACCAACCAACAGCGGCACCAGCAACACCAACCAACACCTGCACCAGCAACACCAACCAACTCCGGCACTAGCACCACCAACCGACACATGCACCAGCAACACCAACCAACACCGGCACCGGCAACAGCAACCAACAGTGGCACACGCAACACCAACCAACACCGGAACCAGCAGCACCAACCAGCACCGGCACCAGCAACACCAACCAACATTGGCACCAGCAACACCCCTAACGCCGGCAAAAGCAACACCATCAAGCATATATATACATCAGTCACCATCAAACCATGTAGAATGCTTGTTTATCGAGCTACCCGCTTACAGAATTAGGCATAAATAAAATTCAATTTAATTTAAGCATATATTTTTTTCTTTTTTTTGGAAATCAGTATGTACCTTACGAATCTGGTGCAAAAGCACGAGAAACAAAACCCGCAGCCATATAGGTGGTGCCTGGAAAAGCCCCAGACTAGCGACCAAAAAGAGTGTTAAAAAAGTTACACACCTAATGGCTGGCAACATTACCTGTCCCTCTATTGCATCATAGACCTTTAAAACCATTATCCTAAAAGCCAGGTCTAACGACCCTCCACATATGCAATAAGAGAAATTATTATGTTATCGAATATTAATTAATTCCCTAATACACCAGTCGACCTAAATGCTTTAACATAAAATATCAAGAAACCCTAATTAAGACCTCTAACCATTATCCCAATACTAACCATTCCACCATACAACATAAACTACCCAGTCATCAGCCACCCTCATCCACACCCAGCCCACCTAAACTACCGTATACATACACCCACTCATCAAGGCGCACACTCACGCACGCGCACACACGCACGCACTCCCATACGCACGCACGCACGCACTCTAAAACGCACTACCTGAATCACAACCTGACCCCTATAAGTTCAGGTCACAATGACCTATAATATACCATAAATTCCAATAAAGCCACTTCCTGCTAATTTAGGCTCAGTCTGATTAGCAATCCAAGACATCACCATCCCACGGAAACCGTGGTGGCAGTCCTACACAGGCCAAGAGTCCACATTGGCATCCCCTGGATCAGACATTACACCGGCTGCATATGGGCGTACAACATCATCATATTTCCTTTATTATTATTATTATTTTTTTAATTTATTTAATTATTTATTTATCTTTCTTTTTCTTTCAAAATCTTGTTAAAAAAACAAGAAAACAAAAACATAAATACTCAATAATTAAATAACAAATAATTAAAAGACAAAACTGTACATTTCCCCATATCCCATTTAAACCCACCAATCCCCAATTTTCACAATCAACACAATCCCCATATACACAAAAATACAACTATGTATAATTCCCCAACCATTTTCTTGGCCAAAACCCATCCCAAAAGAGCCCCGTTTTAGCGTTAATTACAATCCCCATCCCATATTTAATCCATCTATACACCCACCCCACTCACAAACCCCTACATAACAACACTGGCCAAAACAGCCCTGTACACCCAGAAAGTACACCTGCAGGCCCAAAGAAGCCTATCTCCTGGATTCCACAACCGAAATGGCCAGCTCAATAACTGAGTCAGTCATTCCAGTGGTAATAAACACGATGACAGACCTCTTCCCGCCCACAAGTAGACAACTAGCAAGCAAAAACCCACTTACCATCTCGAACCAAATTAATCAGAAAAGGCCAATGTCCTTTTTGAAAAGAATAAATAATGAAAACACTGTATTTACAAAAATAATGAATGATATATAACAAACCAAAAGATGAAATATTTAAGGGAGACCACTTAAGCAAACACAAAACTTATATTAAGCATAATAATCTCCCCTACAATCCATATTTAAAAACCTAAATATATACACAAAAATATCAATAAAACCGCACCCACGCACAGGCGCACGTAGGCACGCGCACTCATATACTTACTCATGCAACCTAAACAGGGGCTGACGTCACAATTATGAAAGCATGGATAACTCCGTCATGCATTTAAAAGGATAATGCAAGTGTATGAATTGTATATCTTTTGATTCTTTAACTATTTTAAAACAACAATCCGTTGTCCATTCTGATACCAATCTAAACGGGCACTGGCGCCACCATAGACAGCAACAGCACCCGGTCAAACCAGCACCAAAATGGCCGACGTATCGTCGGCATAATCACCTTTGTACGGAAATATATGCGAATCAAGATTTATTCGATCACAACCGGAAAAAGATATGAACGGAGCATAGAAATACCAAAAATAAAAACAATAAATGGATGGGAAATAGCTCGCACACCTATACACGTACCTGACAACACAAAGTCCGAATCAGACACATATCCATACATACCTAACTTTAAATATCATGAAATACCCACTCGAGTTTATGACGTCATAATGGTAGTGCACCCGTCAATGACGAGATCACTAACAATATAATGTAAACTCCATCATCAAGCAAAAATAATCTATCAAGTGTACGAATTGCATGTCTTTGATGAATTCATCTTCCGATCATCAACTTGTTGAATATTTTGAAACTAATTTGACTGCTGCCATAGGTACCAACAAACGCAGTCAAAACAGTCTCAAAATCATACCTGCTTTACTCTGACATTAAATGAACGAAGAAATCAAAGGTAACACACAGGCACGCTCGCAGGCACACATGCACGCAAACACACAGGCACTCAGGCAGGCACGCAGGCACGCACTCATGCACATACCAATGTTACTGAACCACTCGTAGCGCGACAATCGATGTAACACGCAAAACTTTGACAATTCAATGCATTATTCAACAGTTCATTTTGAAAGAAAATTCAGCTGGAAACTGCTACACTTCCAGTCAAATTATGAATGGGACGGCGTAGTAAACGTAGTATTTTATAATAGTACAGGCGCATTCCAGATTTTAAAGGAATGGCGTCGCGTTCGCACTACATTTAGGCCTGCAATACATGCGTATACACGCGCCTACACGCATATACATACATATACGCGCATGTACCTACATAAATATGTATGCAAGCATACATATATACATGTACATACCCACATACATACATACATACATGCGCACACACGCGCGCACACACACATACGCCCCATCTGGCGCTAATCAAAGGTATAAACCAGTTGATTATTAGTTCCAACTGAACAGAACAATTTTGAATTTAGCCAATATTTTTCAAAATCCGATTCGGAAAGCCTATGTCTATCAATAATAATTCGAAATTTTAATTTCGCCAAAAAGAAACATCAAATCTGTTGCAGTTACATCTACCAATTTAGTTTGCTTAACCAGAACTCTAAAACACCAGATAGAGTTTATCGGCAAAGCAGCCAGGAATATGATGAGCTCATTACACTCTCGGCTCCCTCCTGCAGCTGAAAAACAGAACTTCATTATTGTGGCATCCAGGGTTACGCGACCACAAGAGAGCTGCGCTATCCATGTCTTAATTATATTAATTAGAGGCTGGGCAAATTTACAAAAATAAAATAAATGTTCAGCTGTCTCTAATGGATGGTGACATAATGGACAATCAAAGGAGCGACCAAGACTGATTTTCTTTAAATATTCACCTACTGGTAGGACATCATGACATAATTTAAAGAGCACCGTCTTCAGCGACGGGTCTAAAAACTTTGAACTAACATTACGCCATGACGCTGTAAAATTAATATTTCTAAATTTCTTCTCAATCCTAAGGTCAATTGAACTTTTATTGAGTAATAATTGGTAAAATTCACCAGAACTTATTGGTTTCGACCAGTCATGATCAGGAGATACCTGCCTAAATTCAAAATACGCTTCCATACATTTGTTATAAAAAGGTGATCTATCAAAACTATGTAACAATGAAGTAGAAGCCAGTCTAGCATTATGCTGTCTTAAAGACATACCAATCCAATACACAGCGAAATGAACCCAAGGAGCATCACGGTTATTGATAACACACTGTATATGGACTAGGTAAAAAGATTTCAATTTTAGCTCAATATCCATAATATTCAAACCACCTTTAGAAGTAGGTAAATATAACGCCTCTCTCTTGATTGGCACCCATCGTGGAGAACCCCAAATAAAAGAACACATATTTTGTAAATAATTTGACATAATGGGCATGTAGTCCCTATGTGAAGCAATGTACCATAATTTGGCAACTGCATACGTTTTGACTGCAGTGACCCGACCGAAAATAGATAAATCACGGGATTTCCATAAATTTAAACAAGTATCAAATTTCTTAAAAATCGGTGCAAAATTAGTTTCCCAAGTTGCACCATTCCCGAAAAACATGCCCAAGATTTTAACTGGTCCATCAGGCCACGAAATGCCAAAGGCATGGTCTGCAGAGGACTTCCATTTACCAAGAGCCAGGCCTTTTGATTTACTCAAATTTAATTTTGAACCTGAAGCTTTACCGAAATGAGTAGACAAAAAAAAGCAGCCGTTTCACAGCTTTAGGAGATTTACAAAAAGTTGTTGTATCGTCTGCATATAAGGAAATTTTCACATTTCCCGGATGACCAGGTAATTTCACTCCCTCTATCACCGGGTCAGATCTAACTTTAATAGCAAAAGGTTCTAAAGCTAAAACATAAAGCAGATGTGATAGCGAACATCCTTGTCGTACAGATCTCTGGATCGGAAAAGCATCCGATATAAACCCATTTACTAACACCGAACTTGTGATGTCAGAATATAGAAGCTTGATCATGTCTATAAATTCCACTCCAAAGCCGAAACTTTGAAGCAAAGTAAACAGATATTCATGATCAACCCTATCGAACGCCTTCATTTGATCCAGGCAAATGAAAGACAAAGATAAATCCTTTAGCGTGACGTAATCACATATATTACGTAATAAATGTAGATTATCAGAAATCGATCTCCCCCTCACAGAACACGTCTGATCAGAATGAACCAACTCTGACATCACCAAACTTAAACGATTCGTTAACATTTTTGAAAATATTTTTGTATCTACTGGCAGCAAGGAAATTGGGCGCCAATTCTTAATTAATTGAGCATTTTGACGGTCTTTACAAATTAGACAAATTAGACCACATTTCTGTGAAGCACTTAAGCTTTTATTTTGACGGCAATTATTAAATAACTGAACTAGAATGTCACCAAAAATGTTAAATAAAATTCTTTAGTAAAACCATCCAAACCTGGCGATTTATTGTCGGCCATGTCCTTCAAAGCTCCCAATATTTCATTTTTATCAAAAGGTGCTTCACATAATCTAAAAGAGGTTTCTGCAATTTTGGGCAAATCCGCTATAAACTCATTCATAATTTCATTATCAATTGGTTCTTTAGAATACAAATCTATATAAAATTGACGGACATATTTCAATAATTCCTTGCTATCAGTAATTTCCTAATCATCATCATTTGTTAATTTTTTAATAATTTTATCCCGAGCTCTTGAAACTTCCAATTTATGAAAATAAATGGAATCCCTCTCCTGCGATGATATTGCCTCTGCGCGAGAACGGACTATCGCACCCTTGTTCAGATTCATATAAAATTTGTAAATTTCAGACTTAATGGCTGCAATTTGATCAGTATACTGGCCACCGTTATCGGAAAGATCTGCTTCAATTAATGCCACGAGTCTTTCTCTTAAAGCACGGATATCTTTATTTACGTTCGGACGCCTAAATCTACAATAATTAATAATCATATCTTCCATATCCGTTTTTAAATCATCCCAAACTTCTGCCGTAAAATTTTGAAATTTACAAAGGCTTCTTCTTTCAATAAACTATTATTAAAATACCAGCGGCCAGGCCCAGAAACAATGCCATCGAACCGACTGCAAGCCATGATAACATATGAGTGGTCAGACAAACAACAAGGGATATGTTCACAGTTATAAATATTTCTCTTCAACTCTTCCGACACATAAATCCGGTCCAGTCGACAAGAAATATCATCACGACGCCACGTGACAGACACAGTTTGAGGATGACAACATCTATAAACATCAGACAAATGAAAATCACACACGAACATACGGATAATTTCGGCACCAGCGGCGCCCTGAGTACGAGAACCACCCACTTTATCAAGGGCCATATTCATGACACAGTTAAAATCTCCACCCCAAATAATGTGCTTCCTTGTAACCAAATATTGTGCCACAAAATTGAAAAATTCTCTCCGTTCAGCCTGAATGTTAGGGGCATAAGTAGAAATTACCCGCAATGGATAATTCTCCCACTCCACGTCTATACACAACAAACGACCAAGGCAATCGCGCTGAATTTTCTCAATTTTATATTGTGAATTTTTTGAAATTAAAATAGAAACACCACATGAATGATGTCCGACAGCAAACGACCAAAAGCAGTCAAAATTCATCAAAATCTTTTCCATGTTGGATCCGTCATCTAGCGTGAAAACGTGCGTTTCTTGAACAAGAATTATATCCAGCTTTAAAGAGTTAATTTCGCGTGCAAAAATGCTAGCACGTCCCGGACTTACAAGGCCTGAACAATTGATAGTAGAAATGCGCGGGCCTGCCATTGCGTTTATTGCATATCAGACTGGTTACTATAACAGCAGCTCACCGAGCATCACCAACACCAACACAGGCACCAAAAAACCTCACAGACACCAATACTGGCAACGCCACCTCCAGCTACGTGAGATACTATGCTAACTAAGAGATCACGTGACTCGCTAGACGATACGCCATCCTATGCGCGGGCCGAGAATAAGATATGATATGGGCAATAACTGTGCCATGTAGTGGTATAATTATCCAAGAGTTTCCTCCCATTATATTCTTCTGCAACCATATTCTGAGTAGAAACAGCCTGTTGTATATAGTGATATACACTAGACAGCATTTTGAGTTTGTCACCAGCGCCTCATAAGGGAAAGAGGATATTGCGTGCATGTGTGTGAGGTGCTTGTGTTCGCGCTTGAGTGTGTCCGTGCGTGCGTGCTTGCGGGCGGGCGGATATGTGTGTGTTTGAACGCTACTTATCTGATTTCGTTCAGATTTTAACACAAGAAAGCTCAAGAGGATTTTCAGACTTTAGTCGTTATCCAGGCATCCGGATAGGATTAAACACTGTATCTATAGATATCTCGGAAACTACTGGTGCGTTTAGCTAAAATCTTAACACAAGAAAGGTGTGACTGGGCCAAAGGATAAATCAACTTTGGGCATGAAAAGAAAATTCGGAAAATCCAAAAGATTCCGGAAAGTCGGAAAAATCGTAAAGATCTTTACTATGTGACCAATATCAAGAGGGCGAGGGTGCGTAGCCTCTGATTGTTTTGGGCTGGAGCTGACATACCGGGATGTTTGGAGCTGATAGACTGGCATCTTAAGCTGATGTACTGGGATGTTTGAGGCTGATATACTCAAATGTTTAGAGCTGAAATACTGGGATGTTTAGAGCTGATTTAGAGCTGATATACTGGCATATTTAGAGTTGATATCCTAGGAAGTATAGAGCTGATATACTGGGATGATTGGAGCTGATACACTGGCATGGTTAATGCTGATATACTGGGAGATTTGAGGCTGATATACTGGGAGGTTTAGAGTAGATATACTGGGATATTTAGAGCTGATATACTGGGATGTTTAGGGCTGATATACTGGGATGTTTAGAGCTGATATACTGAAATGTTTAGAGCTGATATACTGGTACGTTTGAGGCTGATATACTTGGATGATTGGAGTTGATATACTGGGATGTTTGGAGCTAATACACTGGGATGTTTAGAGCTGATATACTGGGATGTTTGGAGCTGATATACTGGGATCTTTAGAGCTGATATACTGGGATGTTTAGGGCTGATATACCAGGATGTTTAGAGCTGATATACTTGGATGTTTGAGGCTGATATACTGGGATGAGTGGAGTTGATATACTGGGATATTAAGAGCTGATATACTGGGATGTTAGAGGCTGCGATATTGGGATATTTAGAGCTGATATACTGTCGTGTTTAGAGCTGATATGCTGGGATCTTTGGAGCTTATATACTGGAATGTTTAGAGCTGATATACTGGAATGTTTAGAGCTGATATACTTGGATGTCTAGAACTTACATATTGGGATGTTTGAGGCTGATATACTGGCATGTTTGGAGTAGATATAATGGGATGTTTAGAGCTGATATACTGGAATGTTTAGAACTGATATACTGGGATGTTTAGAGATCATGTACTGGAATGTTTAGGGCTGATATACTGGGATGTTTAGAACTGATATACTGGGATGTTTAGAGCTTATATACTGGAACGTTTAGAGCTGATATACTGGTATGTTTAGGCTTGATATACCTGGATTATTGGAGTTGGTATACTGGGATGTTTAGAGCTAATGCACTGGGATGTTAGAGCTGATATACTGGGATGTTTGGAGCTGATACAATGGCATGGTTAAAGCTGATATACTCGGAGATTTGAGGCTGAGATCCTGGGAAGTTTAGAGTAGATATACTGAGATCTTTAGAGCTGATATACTGGGATGTTTAGGGCTGATATACTGGGATGTTTAGAGCTGATATACTGGGATGTTTGAGGCTGATATACTGGTACGTTTGAGGCTGATATACTTGGATGGTTGGAGTTGATATACTGGGATGTTTAGAGCTAATACACTGGGATGTTTAGAGCTGATATACTGGGATGTTTAGAGCTAATACACCGGGATGTTTAGAGCTGATATACTGAGATGTTTAGAGCTGATATACTGGGATGTTTAGAGCTAATACACTGGGATGTTTAGAGCTAATACACTGGGATGTTTAGAGCTAACACACTGGGATGGTTAGAGCTAATACACTGGGATGTTTAGAGCTGATATACTGGGATGTTTAGAGTTGATATATTGTAATGCTTCGAGCTGATATACTGGAATGTTTAGAGCTGATATACTGGGATGTTTGGAGCTGATATACTGAGATGTTTAGAGCTGATATACTGGGATGTTTAGAGCTAATACACTGGGATGTTTAGAGCTGATATACTGGGATGTTCGGAGCTGATATATTGTAATGCTTGGAGCTGATATACTGGGATGTTTGTAGTTGATATACTGGGATGTTTAGAGCTGATATACTGGAATGTTTAGAGCTGATATACTGGGATGTTTGGAGCTGATATACTGATATGTTTAGAGCTGATATACTGGGATGTTTAGAGCTAATACACTGGGATGTTTAGAGCTAACACACTGGGATGTTTAGAGCTAACACACTGGGATGTTTAGAGCTAATACACTGGGATGTTTAGAGCTGATATACTGGGATGTTTGGAGCTGATATACTGGGATCTTTAGAGCTGATATACTGGGATGTTTAGGGCTGATATACCGGGATGTTTAGAGCTGATATACTGGGAAGTTTGGAGCTGATGTACTGGAATGTTTAGAGCTGATATACTGGGATATTTAGAGCTGATATACTGGGATGTTTGGAGCTGATATACTGAGATGTTTAGAGCTGATATACTGGGATGTTTAGAGCTAATACACTGGGATGTTTAGAGCTAATACACTGGGATGTTTAGAGCTAACACACTGGGATGTTTAGAGCTAATACACTGGGATGTTTAGAGCTGATATACTGGGATGTTCGGAGCTGATATATTGTAATGCTTGGAGCTGATATACTGGGATGTTTAGAGCTGATATACTGGGATGTTTGGAGCTAATATACTGAGATGTTTAGAGCTGATATACTGGGATGTTTAGAGCTAATACACTGGGATGTTTAGAGCTGATATACTGGGATGTTCGGAGCTGATATATTGTAATGCTTGGAGCTGATATACTGGGATGTTTAGAGCTGATATACTGGGATGTTTAGAGCTGATATACTGGAATGTTTAGAGCTGATATACTGGGATATTTGGAGCTGATATACTGAGATGTTTAGAGCTGATATACTGGGATATTTTGAGCTGATATGCGGGGATGTTTGGAGCTGATGTACTGGAATCTTTAGAGCTGATATACTGGGATGTCTGGAGCTGATATACTGGGATGTCTGGAGCCGATATACTGGGATGATTAGAGCTGACATACTTGGATGTTTGGAGCTGCTATACTGAGCTGTTTGGAGCTAATATACTGGGATGTTTGGAGCTGATATACTGGGATGATTGTAGCTGATGTACTGAGATGTTTGGAGCTGATATACTGGGATGTTCGAAGCTGATATACTGGGATGTTTAGCGCTGATATACTTAGATCTTTGGAGCTGATATACTGGGACGTTTGAAGCTGATATACTGGGATGTTTGAAGCTGATGTACTGGGATGATTGGTGCTGATACACTGGGGTGTTTAGCGCTGATATACTGGGATCTTTGGAGCTGATATACTGGGATACTTGAAGCTAATATCCTGGGATGCTTAGAGTTGATATACTTGGATGATTTGACTTGATATACTGGGATGTCTGGAGCTGATATACTGGGATGTTTGGAGCTGATGTACTGGGATGCTTGAAGCTGATGTATTAGGATGTTTAAAGCTGCTATACTGGGATGATTTGTGCTTATATACTTGGATGTTTGAAGCTGATATACTGGGATATTTGAAACTGATATCCTGAGATGTTTAGAGTTGATATACTTGGATGTTTGGAGCTGATATATTGGGACGTTTGGAGCTGATATACCGGGATGTTTGGAGCTGATATCCTGGGATATGTGAGGCTAATATTCTGGGATGCTTACAGTTGAGATACTTGGATGATTAGACCAGATATACTGGGATGCCTTGAGCTGATATACTAGAATGTTTGGAGCTGATGTACTGGGATGCTTGGAGCTGATATACTGGAATGTTTGGAGCTGATATACTGGGATGTCTGGAGCTGATAAACTGGGGCGTTTGGAGCTGATATACTGGGATGTTTTAGAGCTGATATACCGAGATGTTTGGAGCTGATATACAGGGATATTTGAGGCTAATATTCTGGGATGCTTACAGTTGATATACTAGGATGATTAGACCAGATATACTGGGATGCCTGGAGCTGATATACTAGAATGTTTGGAGGTGATGTACTGGGATGCTTGGAGCTGATATACTGGAATGTTTGGAGCTGATATACTGGGATGTCTGGAGCTGATATACTGGGGCGTTTGGAGCTGATATACTGGGATATTTGTAGCTGATATACTGGGATACTTGGATGCTTAGATTTGATATACTTGGATGATTAGACCTGATATACTGGCAAACCTGGAGCTGATATACTGGGATGGTTGGAGCTGATGTAATGGGATGTTTGAAGCTGCTATACTGGGATGATTTGTGCTTATATACTTGGATGTTTGAAGCTGATATACTGGGATATTTGAAGCTGATATCCGGAGATGTTTAGAGTTGATATACTTGGATGTTTGGAGCTGTTATACTGAGATGTTTGGAGCTGATATACTGGGATGTGTGAAGGGAAGGTACATGGATCTTTGGAGTTGATGTACTTGGTTGTTTAGAGCATATATATTGGGATGTTTAGAGCTAATATACCGGAGATCTTTGAAATCGATATACTGGGATGTTTGAATTTGATAAACTGGGATGTTTGGAGCGGATATATTGTGATGTTTAGAGCTGATATACTTGAATGTTAGAGCTGATATACTGGGATGTTTAGAGCTGATATACTGTAATGTTTAGAGCTGATATACTGAGATGTTTAGAGCTGATATATTCGGAATGTTTAGGCTTGATATACTGGGATGTTTGGAGCTGATATACTGGGATGTTTAGGGCTGATATACTGAGATGTTTAGAGCGGATATACTTGGATGTTTGAGGCTGATATACTTGGATGATTGGAGTTGATATACTGGGATGTTTAGAGCTAATACACTGGGATGTTAGAGCTGATATACTGGGATGTTTGGAGCTGATATACTGGGATGATTGGAGCTAATACACTGGCATGGTTAATGCTGATATACTCGGAGATTTGAGGCAGATATACTGGGATGTTTAGAGTAGATATACTGGGATCTTTAGAGCTGATATACTGGGATGTTTAGGGCTGATATAATGGGATGTGAAGAGCTGATATACTGGGTTGTTTGAGGCTGATATACTGGAATGAGTGGAGTTGATATACTGGGATATTAAGAGCTGATATAGTGGGATGTTTGAGGCTGAGATATTGGGATGTTTGGAGCTGATATACTGTCGTGTATAGAGCTGATATGCTGGGATGTTTGGAGCTTATATACTGGAATGTTTAGAGCTGATATACTGGAATATTTAGAGCTGATATACTGGGATGTTTAGAACTGACATACTGGGATATTTGAGGCTGATATACTGGGATGTTTGGAGTAGATATAATGGTATGTTTAGAGCTGATATACTGGGATGTTTAGAACTGATATACTGGGATGTTTAGAGCTTATATACTGGAATCTTTCGAGCTGATATACTGGTATCCTTAGGCTTGATATACTGGGATGTTTGGAGCTGATATACTGGTGTGTTTAGGGGTGATATACTGAGATGTTTAGAGCGGATATACTTGGATGATTGAGGCGGATATACTTGGATCATTGGAGTTGATATACTGGGATGTTTAGAGCTAATACACTGGGATGTTTAGAGCTAATACACTGGGATGTTTAGAGCTAATACACTGGGATGTTTAGAGCTGATATACTGGGATGTCTGGAGCTGATATACTGGAATGTTTGGAGCTGATGTACTGGGATGCTTGGAGCTGATGTATTGGGATGTTTGAAGCTGCTATACTGGGATGATTTGTGCTTATATACTTGGATGTTTGAAGCTGATATCCTGAGCTGTTTAGAGTCGATATACTTGGATGTTTGGAGCTGTTATACTGGCGTGTTTGGAGGTGATATACTGGGATGTGTGAAGGGGATGTACGGGGATATTTGGAGTTGGTGTACTTCGTTGTTTAGAGCGTATATACTGGGATGTTTAGAGCTGATATACTGAGATGTTTGAAATCGATATACTTGGATGTTTTGGTTTGATAAACTGGGATGTTTGGAGCTGATATAGTGTGATGTTTAGAGCTGATATACTTGAATGTTAGAGCTGATATACTGGGAAGTTTAGAGCTGATATACTGGGATGTTTAGAGCTGATATACTGTGATGTTTAGAGCTGATATACTGGGATGTTTAGAGCTGATATACTGGTATGTTTAGACCTGTATTACGGAGATCTCTGGAGCTGATGTACTGGGATGTTTGGAACTGATATACTGGAATGTTTAATGTTTGGAGCTGATATACCTGGATGTTTGAAGCTGATATACTGGGATGTTTGGAGCGGATATACTGGGATGTTTAGAGCGGATATACGGGGATGTTTAGAGCTGATGTACTGGGATTTTTGGAGATGAGAGATTGCGGTGTTTGGAGTTGATATACTGGAATATTTAGAGCTGAAGTACTGGGATTTTTGGAACCGATATACGTGGTTGTTTGAAGCTGATATACTTGGATGTTTTGGAGCTGATATACTGTGATTTCTGGAGCTAAGAGACGGAGATGTTTGAAGCTGATATACTTGAATATTTTAAGCTAATATACTGGGGTGCTTCGAGTGACCATAGTAAATAAAACATTTGCATACAGAGTCATTGACTGATGGCTGACATGACAGTCGCGATCAGAAAGACTTTTTGAAACGTATTTTACTGGGCGCTGTTGCTGCCATAGAGTATATATGATCACACAATGCAGCATTTCACAGTTCATTGTGTGTTCTCTGAGTTGGACATTAAGTCTTAGCTAGAATAGGTTAGAACTTAGAATACGTTAAGAAAATTACAGGTAATTTCACAGTTAGCCTTAAGGCAATGTTGTCAATAGATTCTTCTTGTTTTCGTTTATATAAATGTATACAGTTTTATCTGTATTATGAAAGGTATACCGCTATTAAATGATGTGCTCACGTTATTGCTAGGAAATATGTAATCTGGGTGAAAGAAAAAGATATCATTCCTGAACATTCTATTCATCAGTGTCTTGTTGGAAAGCCCTGATCAAACATTCATAGCTCCATTCGTAAGTGTCTGGAAGGAAATGTCTGGTCAAACATTCATGGCTCCCTTCGTCAATGTCTTGAAGGAAAGGTCTGGTCAAACATTCATGGCTCCCTTCGTCAATGTCTTGAAGGAAAGGTCTAGGCAAACATTCATCGCCCCATTCGTCAGTGTCTTGAAGGAAAGGTCTGGTCAAATGTTCATGGCTCTCTTCATCAGTGTCTTGAAGGAAAGGTCTGGTCAAACATTCATGACTCCCTTCATCAGCATCTTGAAGGAAAGGTCTGGTCAAACATTCATGGTTTCCTTCGTCAATGTCTTGAAGGAAAGGTCTGGTCAAACATTCATGGCTCCCTTCGTCAATGTCTTGAAGGAAAGGTCTAGTCAAACATTCATGGCTCCCTTCGTCAATGCATTGAAGCAAAGGTCTGGTCAAACATTCATAGCTCCCTTCGTCAATGTATTGAAGGAAAGGTCTGGGCAAACATTCATGGTTCCCTTCGTCAGTGTCTTGAAAGAAAGGTCTGGTCACACATTCATGGCTCCCTTCGTCAATGTCTTGCAGGACAGGTCTGGTCAACCATTCATGGCCCCCTTCGTCAGTGTCTTGAAGGAAAGGTTTGGTCAAACATTCATGGCTCCCTTTGTCAATGTCTTGAAGGAAACGTCTGGCCAAATAGTCATGGCTCCCTTTGTCAATGTCTTGAAGGAAAGATCTGGTCAAATATTCATGGCTCCCTTCGCCAGTGTCTTGAAGGAAAGGTCTGGTCAAACATGCATGGCTCCCTTCCATTCATGGCTCATTTCGTCAGTGTCTTGAAGAAAACGTCTAGTCAAACATTCACGGCTCCCTTCGTCAATGTCTTGAAGGAAAGGTCTAGTCAACCATTTATGGATCCCTTCGTCAGTGTCTTGAAGGAAAGGTTTGGTCAACCATTCATTTGGCAATTAGAGGAGGAATTGAACAGACGCAAATTGATATCTTTAGCAGAAATAAAATTGCATTGGCTATCTTAATCTGTCACTTTATCAGACTAAGTCATACAATTATTAATAAAAACATAATATTTTCCCGGCGATCGCGACAACTAGTTCCATAGTGAAGGTCATTCTCGTGTTCTCGCGAGATCTCCTCTGCTAATGGGAGCGAGACAGCTCGGTCGGAAATGCCTGGTCATTATCTTAGAGGCGTATTCTCGGCATAGAACGTAGCCACGGCTCTACGTTTAGATTGAGTGAGGGTATCTCAAAGATATTGCTCGCTGTGTTCACTATTATATGATATAGGCCGAGTTCGGTTTCGTTATCAAGGTACTCCCATCGGAATTATCGCGTGGTTGATTTACTTATGTACGCATGCGCACAGTTTTACTCTCGCTTGAAACATGAGTAATCGAGTAGAATTTGTACCACGTGATGCCGTTATCCGATTATACGCTCGGTCATTCGGATATATATTCGGGGCAAGCGGGGTACGTCGATAACATATCCGAACTTTAGGTTAGCTATGCCTTGTCAAAATCGAATTTTTCTAATGCTCTTAGAGAACCTATGGTAACACATCACTGGCAATCAACGCGTATTAAACGAACCTATTAGTCCAAGAGCTACTGGTGTTTTAATGATCCGAGAGAGGCCAAACAAACTGATGTTGTGTTTAGATAGCCCAATATATGTAGTATATGAAATGAGTCTCCTTAGTTGCTGAATATATTCCGATTTTTTTTAATTGGATGATTGCAAAGGTACCTTGATATTTGACGTACCTGACAAAATAGGGGTAGGGAAAATTCAAAGTCACGCCCTCTTTTATTTATACACCCAGCATTATCCAAGACCCATAATATTAAAGATAATGAAGGCCTCTTTCGACTGATGCCATGTTTTGATTCGAGATGTCAACAATATTGTTCTTAACGCATCATTTTGTAACCACTTCATTCCCATTCTTAGCTGGCTTTAAAGATGTTCGCTCATTTTGGGCTAGTTTAAATGCCACTGTCGGAATCTACATCAGACTCATCATCAGAAGAGACAATACGAAGTTCATCATTGCAGTCCTCACTCACTTTCTCTGCGAATGTCTCTGGATCAATGACGTCACTAATGGCAGATGGAACCTGGTGGCCGTCAAACCAGTTCACTATGAACATATCATCAACACAACACCAGCCGTGTTTGCAAGGATCTAGCTCCAGAATTGAATGTTCGTCTGCATGTTTCCAAATATGTGCCACATAGTTAGCTCGAGGCGGTAGAACACTGGCATCAGCACCTTTGATATTAATGGTCTGTCTTGGATTGTCGGGTCATACTTGATCCTGAAGATGGCAAAACGAACATCAGCTGTTTTCTGCACATTCTGTTTCTCATAAAGTGTGCAGACATAAGCTTCTAGCATGTCCTGGTAGCGGCTCATGAGAAAAGGTCATTCCCCAAGTGCAGCAACACATCGTTCCATCAGCTGTAAGGGGCGTACTTTTCCTTTTCGTAGGAAGTCGGACGTGAAATCACAGCCTGTAAAGGCATACAGATCAGGAAGAGCAATGCATAGGTCTTTGCCAAGATGCTTCGACAGAGATGTCACATCAGTGTATCTTCTGGTGTTGTTACCATCAACACCTGCATCTATCCATACATTTGCTTTAATTTTGCATGTCCCTGGATGATACAGAAGAATGATGAACACATCTTTGTCATTGCAACGAATGGCCACATTGGGCACCGACAGCTTAGAGATGCAGGTCAGATGCAATGCTATTCTTGTACCTGCCTCTTCGTGGTTGCAGGCTAACGCTTCATTAGTGCTGCGGACAGGAGCGCCGGAAGCACGGGGCAGTAGGGGCAGCTGCCGCCGTTGCCCTTTGGGCGGGGGGGGGGGGGAGCAGGGGCAGTTGTGCCCTTTACCCGTTTCTCTGCGAAAAATGAGTAAACTTTACTTTAGAACGTTAAACAAGATTTGTAGAATATTTAGAGCAGACTGAGCAGTTGTATTAAAGTTCGGTAGTTTTGACATTAACACAAGTTCATAAAGTAATATATGGGAGTGCTTCTTGGCCGAATCAAATCAGCAATGCAAACGCTATTTATGTGGTGGCAGTTACATGTGACATAGTGACTTTTTTAATCTGTAAACGTTTCATGTATCTTTTGTAAGTAAAGGTAAATAGTTCCTTCCTTTCCACTAAGTTAATTTTATTTTATTTTAAATTAATTCTATTCTTCTTTTATTCCCTAATGACCTATGTGAAAATGAAGGCAAAAGCAGAGGCTGATATTAACAGTATTAGGGCCTAGTTAAGACGAGGCGCTAACACGGCGTTAACGTTAAAGCTGTCATTAATCCTAACACGAACGCGGAGGTCAAGTTTTGGTGTTACTAACGCGCAGCTCACTGGTGCATGGGACGGCGTTGTGCCAAGGTCTATAGATGATTTATAAAGGCCAGCCACACGCCGGTAATATGGCCTTTTCTAACATGTTCCGAGATTAGCTAATAATGGGATACAATTTGTATAATTATGATTATGATATCTTTCACCGTCTTGCAGACGTTAAAATTAATCAAAACAAAAAAAATTATTCAAGGGACATAACTACAATACGCAGTAAAACAATTCTCATGTTGCCTCCCTTAGAGAAAATATGATATTAATTCTTCAATAATTTGAGTAACTTAGGAAAAACTAAAAATAATTATAATATTTATAAAACAAAAACAATATCTAAAGGTGGAGCATAATTATATGGTAGAGAAGGGATGAGATCACTCTTTATCCTTCTGCTTTTATAATTATCTGTATATTTTGTAATACCCAACCATTAAATGAAACGCTTGTCAAATCTTATGTAACGCAGTTAAAAGCTTTAAATCATACGAAAACTGGTGAATATATAGTGAAACGTAGCTTTTAGCTTGTTCCGCTATTTTACTATAATTTGTACCAGGCTGTAATGGAATATTTGGCCTAACTATTAAAAGTGAACACATGTTACTGATTTTTGTCAAATTTGTGTTTTGTTTCACCGTCGTTTTAACTTGTGTTATTATCGTGTTTCTAGCACCTATTCACTCCATTTTATAATGTATTGTTTGCAGGGACGCTATATGACATTCGCTATTATTTAATCTACTGTAATATTATAATAATGCCACTAATATAAATTAACATGAACTACATTGTGCTATAACTCGCAGGGATATAAATAGAATAGTGGGATCTATTTCCAGCTGCGCCCACTTTTACGTGATCTCGAATCAATGTATATACTTTGAATCCTGAACACCAACAATCCCAATTTCAAGGTAATTATACAGATAAGCTGTTAGGAACTAATTAGCCCCAAAATACTCAACAGAATGTTGATTAAATTGCAGATTCGTGTAAGACATGAGATTCATACACTTGACGGACTGTTCAACTTTCATGGCGAAGATAGACACGATCGACACTACATATTGTGAAACGTCGGGATATTGTAATCGCCTCCGCCCGTCTGTCCTTCTGTCCGTCTGTCCATCCGTCCGTCTGTCCGTCCCGCTAACTCCTCCCAAACAATTGGGTCGAATTGAACCAAATTGGGTATGTGGGTTACCCATAGGAACGCGCTTTGCAAAAGGACATTTAGATTAGGCTCCGCCCCAAAGGGGGCGTGGCAGAGGTCAAAAGGTCAATTTGATTATAATGCATCTCACTCCATAGCGTTGCGCGGAATTCAACCAAATTTGGTAAGTAGGTTACCCATAGGAATGTAATTTGGACGACCATATTTAGATTAGGCTCCGCCCCTAAGGGGGCGTGGCAGCGGTCAAAAGGTCAAATTGATTATAATGCATCTAACCCCCAGAGCGTTGCGCGGAATTCAACCAAATTCGGTATGTAGGTTACTAATAGGAATGCACTTTGCAAGATGAGATATAGATTAGCCTCCGCCATCAAGGGGTCGTGACAGGGGTCAAAGGGTAAAATTGATTGTCCGTCTGTCCGTCAATCCTCCCAAACTGTTTAAGTGGAATTCAGCCAAATTTGAAGGAAGGCAATTTGCAAGACGATATTTAGATTGTACCCTGCCCAAGAGGGGGCATACCAGAGGTCAAAAGCTCAAATCGATTGTCCATCTGTCCGTCACGCATACTCCTCCCAAACTGTTGGGTGGAATTCAACCAAATTTGGTAAGTGGGTTACCCATAGAATGCAATTTGCAAGACGATATTTAGATTAGGATCCGCCCACAAAGGGACATGGCAGGGGTCAAAGGGTCAAGAAATTGGTTATAATACAACTCTTCTGACACTGTTGGACGGAATTCAACCAGATTTGATATCTGAGTTACCCATATGATTGCGGAGTGCACAATGTCATTTAGATTTGGATCCGCCCCCAGAGGGTCGGGAAGGTGGTCAAAAGGTCAAATTTTAACCTGCAGAAATTGATTGTAGCGCATCTTCTCCGAAACCATTAGACAGAATTAAACCAAATTTAGTATGTCGGTTTCCCATACCAATGTGAAGTAGAAGAGCATATTTACATTTGGCCCTGGCCCTCAGGGGTGGGTGGGGGTCAAAAGGTAAAAAAATGTATTGTAATGCAACTCCTCTTGACACTGTTGGATGAAATTCAACCAAATTTAGTCTGTCGGTTACCCATATCAATGTGGAGCAGATGAGCACATTTACATTTGGCCCTGGCCCCAGGGGGTGGGGGATCGGGTCAAAAGTTCATGAAATTGTTTGTAATGCAACTCCTCTGAAGTTGTTAGACGGAACTAAACCAAATTTGATATCTGAGTTACCCATATGATTGCGGAGTGCAAGAGGCCATTTAGATTTGGCTCCGCCCCCAGGGGGCGGGAGAGGGGTCAACAAAATTTTAGCTTGTGGAAATTGATTGTAACGCATCTAAGTAGTTAAGGGTGTGGCTGCTCGTTATTGTTCTTCCCAGCAGGGGGGTCTTCGAGAACAATGGGGTTTTCAGGAGAACAAAAGAAAAGCTTGCGGAATGGAATGTTGAGAACAATGGCGTACAGCGGCACACGCATTCTAGAGAACAATGGCGAACAGCGGCACACGTTTTTCTCGATAACAATGACGTCCAGCCGCACATGTAGATTCGCTCTGGAATGTTCTTTTATTTTGAATGAGTTAACCCTTAAAAGTATAAAAGTTGTGTATTTTACGTTTGAACGTAGTGGCGGCGGTCCCCCCTCCGCGGTTATCTACCGTGGTAGATAATGTAAAAATAATAAGAGAGTAATGTAAAAGAATAGAGTTTAAGAGGTGGTCCGATAACCGAGGTCGTATGAGGAGTAGGATGTAAGAGGAATTACGGTATTGATGTTTGAAAATAATTTGACTGTTTCGTCGCTAACGTTATTAGTAAACTGTAGAATATTTAGAGACTGTCTGTATGCTGTTAGTTAGCAACAGCTACCAGACAGATTAGCATCAAAATATTAAAAATAATGTATTAATGGTATGTACGGTTGGAATGGTAACCAAGACTTGGTGGTGATGGATTGTATCATGGGTTAAAAAGAAGTTAACCCTAATACCGATGAATATATAGTTCATTTTCTATCGATACCATAAAGGTAAACTGTTGAATATTTTGAAAATAATTTGACTGCCTGTGTCAGTTGAGGCGGAATGCTATAGTATTCCTCCTCAGTTGATATTGCTGGATGATTATGAGGGCGATGCTAGCGTACTTGTTTACAAGGTATGCATGATGTACGAATATTTTGATAATTTGTTGCTGAATATTTTGATAATTTGAGTGGTAGCTGAATATTTTGATAAATGGTTGCTGAATATTATGATAATCGGTTGCTGAATATTTTGATTGGTTGCTGAATAAATTTATTGGTTGCTGAATATTTTGAAAACGATTTGACTGTGTAAATTTTAATTTCTTATTAGGCGATGTTAGGTAAGAGAGAGGTGGTCTTATAACGGAGGTGGAAGGAGGAGGGAGGAATGCTATCTAGGCCAGCAAAAATGTGTTCCCCAGTCATTTAATTTTAAAAATCAGACACATACACAGTAATTTTTCCTATGCTATTATATAGATAGTGTTTTCTATCGTATTTATGTCTCTAAAATGGCAGTCATTTAATTATTAAACTTTCAAAAATATGGACAAAATGCATTCCTTGTCAATGGCAATGCATTAATCGACCACGAACAATAGCGTACAGATGCCCATTTAGAACAGTGGCCTCCATCGACCACTTTTGACGCATCAGAATGTGTGCTTGCGTATGCATGTGTGAAGAGGTTTGTTGTGTGTAAAAACTTTATTTCATTATTTATTTTTTTGAACAGATAAAGAGTTCTGAATGATTTGTGGGCCCTGAAAAGGGCCGTGTTTTGAGAGAGGTCTCAGTCTTCGCAGATCCGCACAGGTGTGGTTGTCAGTTTGGTAACAAGCTGCGTCATGTTTGCTTTTTGTATATCAGTCAGAGTATCACCGATTACAGGACACCCATGCGGATACTGTTTGATTGGTAATAGACAATAGCACTCCTTGCAGGTGTACACCATCTCTTTAGGTTCTGTTTTCTTGATCATATGCCTACAAACCCTCTCGTGTTTCGACCGTCGGCATATGGTGTCGCGGATGTCGATGGAACACCAACGACACCGCATATACCCAGTGTCTGATCAGTCAAATTTTGTACTGCTGGCCATTTTAGCCAAATGTACATTAACATTTACATTTATACCACATCGCTCTACTACAAAAAATATATATATAACGAATATCGCGTGAGATGAAATCTGACTGCCTAAGGTTACCTAACTACTCTGCAGTTACACATCCAACCACTTTGCGATGTTTAAACTGGAATGAGAAAATGGATTGAATTTGTACCGTTTATAGGAATATATGTACTGCGGCCGCAAATCCGCAAATCCGCAACACGCGACCCGCATGCGGCCGCACATGTGCGCATGCATTTTGGCATGTATGCGTGTTCAGGCATGTGCATATACTTGTTGCCATCCGCAACACGATCCCGCAAATCCGCAACACGCGCCCGCATGCGCCCACACATGTACGCATGCATTTTGGCATGTATGCGTGTTGAGGCATGTGCATATACTTGTAGCCATCCGCAACAAGTTAACAAGTCAACATCCATAACATGAGCCCGCAAATCCGCAACACGCGCCCGCATGCGGCCGCACATGTACGCATGCATTTTGGCATGTATGCATGTTCAGGCATGTGCATATAGTTGTTGCCATCCGCAACACGTGCCCGCAAATCCGCAACACATTTTAGCCGAATGTACATTAACATTTACATTTATACTACATCGCTCTACTACAAAAAAAAAAAGTAAGGAATATCGCGTGAGATGATTAGCGTCCTATCAAAAACTGTCGCGTACTGGCCTACATATAATGACACATACATGCAGGCGAAAATCTTGGATATGTTCACGGGCTAGATGCGATGGATCAGTTTGTTAAATGGTTTATGCGCATAAAAATCTGTGTGCGTTAAAAAAGTATCTAGGGAAATATGTTTTCTCTGACCACCTCGTTATTGTGCATAAAGCATCTATGATTCGCTTTTAATCCTTCAATTTGTATGCAAACGCGTTAACCGTCATCTAAACCCCTCATACATGAAACTAAGCGGCTTCCTACCAGTCATTTAATTTTTTTAACAGAGAGCAAAGTACATCTCTATGCGGGTAATATATAGCTAAGCCAAGCGATGTTGTATGCATAATATTATATAGATAATAATCATGCATCTCGTATTTAAGGAGTGCTCTTTAAAGCGGCAGTCATTCAATTATTAAATTTTTAAAATTGTTATAAAAATAGTGGGAACAATGCCCACCATCGTCATCGTTGACGAATAATGACGAGCACCCTTGTATCGTTTACCGTATTAATTAGGTGGTCGATGCGGTCCCTCGTGGTTGTAGTAAAAAAGTATTTTGAAACTAAGCGGAATCGTGGCTTCCTATGTCAAATTGTCGCATTGAACAGCACTTTTTTAAGAGTTTGTGCGCACGAAGGCGCTAGTGCGAATTGTAGCTTCCTATGTAAAATTAGTATCAAAACTATTCGCTTAAACTACCAATGCACCATGATATAGGTTTGAAGAATCAGAAAATAACATCCCTGGAATGAGTGTAGAGGTGGTCGCATAATTGAGGTCAAACGGGTTAGGAGGAGGAGGGATGATGTATGCTAGTGCGGTGTTGCCTGGCACGAGGGATGAGGTATACTAGCATACATGTTTACAAGGCCGACAATGCGCGTTGTACGAATATTTTGAAAATAATTTGACTGAGGTGTTAGCGACAACTTTCTATCAAATCATTTCCATGATATTTAGTGAATATTTCGAAAATAATTTGACTGTCTGCATCAACTTTTGCTCAAATCGTTTCCATAATATTTTGCTAGGGAGTAGATCCCTGAAATGTCTGAACCAACTCGCCAGTCAGCCAGTTAATGGTAATAAAACTAGGAAAAAGTACCATGTCTGGGTACACACAGTATGAATGCATTATGAGTACCTAGTCAATGAGACCCCCGACAACAAAAATAATTTAGTTGGCTAACCATTGTCTGGACATTGCGGCCGCAACCACCTACTACCAATACCGACCATCATCACCACCACCATCACCATCACCACCATCCCTCTATAACCATCAGCACCACTACCCACTAAGCACCAACACCCACCACCAAGCATTAACCCCACCACCATCATCCACCACAACACCTATTTTCATCAACTGCCAACCCCACCACCGCCACCACCACCAACAGCATCAGCACTCTGATTTGTATATCGAGGGATGTGGGGGACCCGGCTGGGAAGCTACAATCATCAAACACACGCATCACATTGAATTAAATATTACATATGATAAAACGTATAGTTGCAGTAGCATAAACAAATAGTCAATGTTCTGGAGATCAATTTATCGATGACTGATTCCTTATGGATCAGATCTATCGCCGACAGAATCATCATCATTATCCTCAGCATCTAGATGGTTCCTTATGTACTTCTTGGTCAGAAACTCTCGTTTTCGAAAAGCTGAGAAGACTGCTTTATCGTATGCGTACCCCTCGTCAATAAAATCTTTAATTTCCTGACGAATTATTTTAATGAGCGTAGAGTTCTGTAATCTTCTCGACTGGAGCATTATGTCTATACACTTTGTAACTAAAGCATCAGCATATACGGAAATAGACACATTGCCTACACCATGCGGGTCTGTGTCCACTTCGCCATTCTCATCTTCTAAACCTGATTGTTCAGCGTCTAAGACCTGCTTAATATTTTGGAATATGGTAAATAGTTCCTCATTGCCTATGTCTTCTTTTTCATCTTCACCTTCATCTTCACTCTCACTCTCCGCTGAGTCATTACCGGCTTCACTCTCCGACTCCGCTGACGCATCATCTTCACTCTTCATCTCTGTCATTTCTTCATCTTCACTGTCTAGATTTTCGCTATCTTCATCATTATGGAATCGAAACTTATGCCGCTTCAGGTCATTTGACATATTAAAAGTTGAACCACATTCAAAACATTTATGTCTCGGCATATTGATTATAGGATAAATCTAGCAAGTATTCAAGTTACAAGGTTCTTCAAAGAAATCTGACTGCCTTACTACTCTGCAGTTACACGTCCAACCACTTTGCGATGTTTAAACTGGAATGGGAAAAGGGATTGAATTTGTACCATTTATAGGATTATATGTACTGCGGCCGCAAATCCACAATATGCACCTGCAAATCCGCAACATGCGCCCGCAATCCGCATCATGTGCCCGCAATCTGCAACATATGCCCGCAAATCCGCAAATGCGGCCCGCATGCGGCCGCACATGTATGCATGCATTTTGGCGTGTATGCGTGTTCAGGCATGTACATACACTTGGTGCCATCCGCAACACACACCTGCAAATCCGCATCATGCGCCCGCAAATCCGCAACATACGCCCGCAAATCTGCAGCATGCGCCCACAATCCGCAACATACGCCCGCAATCCGCATCATGCGCCCGCAATCCGCAACATACACCCACAAATCCGCAAATGCTGCCCGCATGCGGCCGCACATGTATGCATGTATTTTGGTGTGTGCATGTACATACACTTGGTGCCATCCGCAACATATGCCCGCAAATCCGCATCATGCGCCCGCAATCTGCAACATACGCCCGCAAATTCACAACATGCGGACCGCATGCATTCGCACATGTACGTATACATTTTAGCCAGCAGAGCCAGTCATTCCGATGAAAATTTTTCAAAAAGTCTTCTGGCGCACGCATGCGCACAAGGGCGCACACCGCGGCACACACACACGCATGCACGCACAAGGGTACAACGTATAGCTAGCAGTATCACGTATTAGCACGTGTTCATACGAGCGTGACCTATATTAAACTCTCATGACATACCCTCTCCAACCTACATACCATTTTTCAGACACCGCGCTCTCACACATTACGCCCACAATGTCTAGACAAATGGATAGCTGTCAGAGTCAGTCATTCCGATGAAAAATTTTCAAAGATAGTCTTCTCTAGGGCTGCAAGTATGAATATTAAGAAATTCGCTATGGGTTGTTGGGTGGGTGGGTGTTGGTGGTGGGGTTAATGCCTGGTGTTGGGTGTAGGTCGTAGTGTTGCACGCACGCACCTACGCACAACGTATAACTAGCAGTATCGCATATTAGCACGTGTGCATACGAGCGAGACCTTTATTAAATCCTCATGACCCTCTCCAACCTATATGCCATTTTTTCAAACACAGAGCTCTCACACATTCCGTCCACAATGTCTAGATAAATGGATAGCTGTCAGAGTAAGTCATTCCGGTGATAAATTTTCAAAAATAGTCTTCTCTAAGGATGCAAGTATGAATATGAAGAAATTCGCTATGGGTTGGTGGGTGGTGGTGGTGGTGGGGTTAATGCATGGTGTTGGGTGTAGGTCGTAGTGGTGGTGGTGGTGGGTGTTGGTGATGATGATGATGGTGGTTGGTGGGGGGTGTTTGCCTGCGCAATGACTAGACAAATGGATAGCCTGCAGTGCCAGTCATTCCGATGATACATTTTCAAAAATAGTCTTCTCTAAGGATGCAAGTATGAATATGAAGAAATTCGCTATGGGTTGGTGGGTGCGTGGGTGGTGGTCGTGGTGGGGTTAACGCATGGTGTTGGGTGTAGGTCGTCGTGTTGGTGGTGGTGGGTGTTGGTGGTGATGATGGTGGTTGGTGGGGGGGGGGGGTGTTTGCCGGCGCAATGACTAGACAAATGGATAGCCTGCAGTGCCAGTCATTCCGATAATAAATTTTCAAAGATAGTCTTCTCTTGTACTACAAATATGAATATGAAGAAAATTGACATTTTCTTGAATAAATTCGAGGGTTAAAAGGGTTAAGAAAGTCTCTAGCGTCCGTGTAATGGCGCAACACGAGGTGGTCGCTTAGGGCAGGACTGAATTATATAGTAAAAAACATGGTTATAACGTATCACTGCTCTGTAGCCAAAAGGATATATTTATATTTGTAGTAAACGGTCATCTATGATTATGCTACTACGCTCAAAATGTTGCTCTTAATTGTCGTATCTTTAAGTGTCGGTAAACAGCAGTAGCCAGTGGGCGGGTGCACGCTTTATTATCGATTTTCACAAACTCTCGGCGAGGACATTGGGCCGTATTCATAAAAGTTAGATTTGGCTTTTTCTATGCATTTTCTTAAGAATGTATGCATAAACAATTAGCTACTGCTTCACAGAAAAAGCACTTTCTTATTAGGCAAAGCAAAAGCTTTGCCTTGCATGCATTAGCTTAGAACTGAGAAAATGCTTGAAACTGTATACATAAAATTGTACATTTCCTTATGCCGTCTAGCATATGCTGTCATTTCGGCAAGCTCCTCCAGAGTGGATTGAACGTTAGCTAAAGTCACAATTCCGAACTGTTTGTACCATGTTTATGCATATAAGAGAACATAAGGTGTATAAGAGTAGGATTAAACGTGGCGAGATATCCCCAGTAACACATCGCACGTTATTTCGTTTCAATAAGGAAAATGTAGAATGGTTGGCACAACAATTTCTACCCGAAAATGTAGAGACGCGCGGGTCACCAGTGGAACGCATGGAAACAACTCTGCACTATTTAGCAGACCCTGGATATCAGACTACAGTAGCAGAAGTGATGGGGATAACGCAGGCAACTGTATCTAGATGTATTTCAAGCACCTTGAATTCGATATCAGCTGAACATTCAACGTGGATAAAATTTCCTATTTCTAATGCAGATGTGACCATGGCAAAGCAACAATGGACGGAAAGGCTTGGGTTTCCCTTTACACTCTGGGCAATTGACTGTACTCATGTACGCATTGATAAGCCACACGGACCATTTGGAGATGATTTCATTAATCGCAAGAATTTCCCTTCGCTTAATGTTCAGGCGACATGCGATGCAAAGTGTACCTTTACCAGTGTTGACGTAGGTTGGCCGGGATCAGTTCATGACTCGCGAATATTTCATACTTCAGAACTGTACACTAAGATTTCAAGGAATATCCACGGTTTTCTTCTTGGTGATTCGGGATATGGAATAGCGCCATATATGATGACACCGTACAGTGATCCAAATATACCAGCTGGGAGATATTTCAACAAAATACATGCTAGAAATTGCGTTGTTATTGAACAGGCATTTGGTCAATTAAAGCGACGTTTTCCTCTCATTCGGTACGGTGTTCGCCTCAAACCAGAAAACATTCCGAAATGTGTTGTGGTCTATTTTGTACTACATAACATTGCAAAATTTCTAAATGATCCATATGCTGATTTCGGTGATGATGAACCAGAGGATGTTGAAGCTGGTGCCGCTGAAGAGCACCACGAGGAGCACCACGAGGCTGTTCGCCACATGCGATTAAAGGGACAACAAAGACGACAGGAAATTACCGCTATCCTTTTCGACGGACGTGCTCACTGAATGACCCTCTCCAAACTGGACCTTACATTGTTTACCAGCCGTCAACGTGTGTCATTAAATTATAACAAGGAAAATAAATGGATTGAGAATTTATTCATTTTTTATTGATTTAGGAAACCCAGAATAAATTTTAATTATTAATGCCATGCAGCGGAATGTTGCCAATTATCCATGTTGGTAAGCGTGGTGTCGGCAGGAGGTTCAACTGTACCCGTTTTTGGTTGGATTTGCTGCTCAAAACGTGCCATTTTAGCTCTGGTATATTTTAGCTGTTCAAGTAATATGAGTCGTTGCAATTTTAGGGTTGATAGTTTCCTTAGTCTCTGCTGACAAAGGTTTTCTCTTTGGATGTTGGGCAGGGATTGGAGTTGAGGAGCGACTTGGTGGTGGTGTCATTTCAGAAGTCGAACCGCCTGGTTCATTCGGATCACTGCAATGCTGCAAAATAAAAAAAGAACTGGATCACTTGGACGATGGCGTCATAATTATATCCCCACGCCCAGGCCCCCATTTTTGACGCTAGATCAAAATAATTCTTTGTAATGTGTTTTACTAAACATGCTCGTCAAATCGATATGGGAGATGACAACCTTTGGAAATTTTTTACACGCACGCACTCACGCACGTACACGCGCACGTACGCACACACGCATAGCATACACTAATGTATGTACATACACACATGTACACACCAACACCGCCGCCAGTCAGCCACCCATCCCTCCCTCAGACATACATTTTCAGACTCGCACTCACACTCACATACTCATGGACTCACCCAATCACACACTCACCCACCCACATACTCAAACTCACGCACATACTTACACACTCACACGCACACGCACACTCACGTACAGATTCACGCAAACGCACGCACGCGCACAAACTGCACGTCAGCTATACGAGGCCTTTAACCAGTTGCAAAGAAGGTGCATCCTTACGACCCATGGAAAGATAGATGATATATAACAAAAACAGAATGGATACATACTCTGTACGTGGAGCAGCTTGAAACATCCAGCGAAGAGGATCCTGACTGGTGTGACTGAAAGCCGGCAGAAAGTGAACAGGCCATCTTGGTTATTGTTGGGTTGGCATCCCATTGCAGAATGTCATAGAGCTGCTGCTCCCAAGGACACATAATGATCTTACGATTCCCAGTTTGTTTCCCATCAGTTATTTTCTTCACATGGACTTTCATGTTTGAGATTTTTTTCACAATTTGCTTTTCAGTCATGTTTTTACCAGTATTCGTCGAAATTCTACTCTTAGCCTCATGGAGTGCACATGCGTTCCTCTCTTTGGTTGTTGGCAATTGACTTTTCTCTACTAGAACTGGATGATCCTTGATTATGCTAACCATAACTAAATTTATTGATTCAGAGTTCGTGGTAGTTTCCTCCAAATCACTAGATGAATCCATGGCGTATGCCTAAACGGTGAAATGAAATTATTGCAATACAATGCAGTCTGTAATACAGCACGCTAATGAAATGTATATAGGCCTAGTGAACGAAACCGCTCGAGCATTACCTAACGCCTTGCTAGACCGACTAAGAAAACGATTGTAGGTCGAGCAATAGCTTGTGTATATCATTTTAAGCTTTTGCTTCTGCTTTTGCTTCTGCTTGGTGTGCTTTTGCTTCTTCTAGGAGCTTGAGCTTGTAAGCTTAAGCTAACTTTTATGAATACGGCCCATTGTAATGTCCCGTGCTTAGAACGAGACGGGTGGTATATTCTTATAGTATTCCTTAACACATGACATGTTTGTATCTCGATTCAAGATTGATCTTGGTGCTTTAACATTCTTTTGTTATTAACACGTGCCGTGTTTGAACTCGATTCAAGCTTGATCTCACGGCTATTCAAAACGTATGGTTAAATCATATGCAACAATTAATCTTTTTGGCATAAGTACGCTCGACATACAATTCTATAAACGGTACCCTCAGAGACATAATGACCACATTTTAACCGTCGTATCTAAAACGTCTGACGTTATTGCAAAGTATTTAAAATACAATTTGTGCGTAATGACGGTTAAAAGTCAATCAAAATATTCGATAAAAAATAGTTTTACTAATAACGTTAACAACGTCAAATTAATTTCAAAATATTCAACAGTTTACCTGTATGGTATCAATAGAAAATGAACTATATATTCATCAGTATTAGGGTTAACTTTTTTAACCCATGATACAATTCAATGAATCCATCACCACGAAGTCATGGTTACCATTCCAACCGTACATACCATTAATACATTATTTTTAATATTTTGATGCTAATCTGTCTGGTAGCTGTTGCTAACTAACAGCATACAGACAGTCTCTAAATATTCTACAGTTTACTAATAACGTTAGCGACGAAACAGTCAAATTATTTTCAAACATCAATACCGTAATTCCTCTTACATCCTACTCCTCATACGACCTCGGTTATCGGACCACCTCTTAAACTCTATTCTTTTACATTACTCTCTTATTATTTTTACATTATCTACCACGGTAGATAACCGCGGAGGGGGAACCGCCGCCACTACGTTCAAACGTAAAATACACAACTTTTATACTTTTAAGGGTTAACTCATTCAAAATAATAGAACATTCCAGAGCGAATCTACATGTGCGGCTGGACGTCATTGTTATCGAGAAAAACGTGTGCCGCTGTTCGCCATTGTTCTCTAGAATGCGTGTGCCGCTGTACGCCATTGTTCTCAACATTCCATTCTTTTGTTCCCCTGAAAAACCCATTGTTCTCGAAGACACCCTGCTGGGAAGAACAATAACGAGCAGCCCCACCCTTAACTACTCATCTAGTCCGAAACCATTGGACGGAATTCAACCAAATTTGGTATGTGAGTTACCTATTGTCAATGCGGAATGGATGAACACATGTAGGCCTACATCTGTCCCCGCCCCAGGGGGTGGGGGATGGGGTCAAAAGGTCATATAATTGATTGTAATGCAACTCCTCTAACACTATTGGACGGAATTCAACCAAATTTAGCATGTCAGTTACCCATATCAATGTGGAGTGGATGAGACCATTTACATTTGGGTCCGCCCCCATGAGGTGTGGGATGGGCTCAAAAGGTCATGAAATTGACTGTAATGCAACTCCTCTGACACTTTTGCGATGGCGTGTCATCGACCGATAAATCTAGTTAATAAATAGAGAAACTGGAACGAGGTCAAACGATGGCATTTTGCGATGATGTTTCATGAATGACAAATCGTAATAAACAAATCGTAATAAAACAGTACCGCGTAGTAATCCCTACGCATCACGCTCACATCAATCGATGTTTTAATAGGTCGATTTAAATGGGTTGCGCACCCAACAGCCACTGAAAATACTCTGTTGAATATGGCACGTGTGCTCATATCGAAATATATGGAACGGGCTAGACGGCTTGTTTATATGATACATTGCATTTATGTTAAGAAATTATTTATTGATTATTTATTTACCTCATATCTAGTTTTGTTCAGAGTTTATCATCCACCCCAAGCCCCGTTCGTGTGTGCGTGAGCTACATTATTTCATTCTTATTTCAAAAGTATGATGCTGTTTTAAGCTTCTTAATATACATCCGATTTTTCTCAGATAATTCACGTAAGCGTAGACAGATATAGTAATCTAATGCCAGGAAGAGTATGACACCAAAGCTTGACTATCTATGATTACTTTGCAGAAAATCTATAGCCCAGAAAACCATACGCGATCGCACCCCAAACCCCCTTTGTGTAAACAAGCCCACCAGAACACACACGCGCACGCACGCGCACACGCACGCATGTGCACGCACGCACGTACAAATGACAGCTATCACCCTTTTACCACATTTATCTACATATTAGAAAAAGTCTGCAAATAACTCCTTTCATTGTTTTCTCTTAGGAATCGGCAATCCAAGGGTATATCGGAAAAGTAAGCTGCATCGATTGTCCAATTCAGACATTGCTACCAATTTAACTCAAACACTCATTACTATACTAGTAAAGAGACACCTTCACTCTAATTCGATATTTGTAAAAATGACCAGAAAAACAGTCTTGCTTTTATATGGGGTTGGGATGGTGTGGGGATGTCAGCTGCCAATCAACTAGGCATATGTGCATGCGCACACTTCCAAATTTATAGACACACTATCCGATTGACTGAAGCGATAGATGCACAATTATTGATTATTGGCGAAATCAATAAACATGCTATCTGATTAGCTGAAGAGATAGCCACAGGATTATTGATTATTTCCAAAACTGATATATCTTAGTAAATTATAGCCATTATTGATTATGGCCCAAAGTGATAGATATCTGATTTGATTAGACAAATGGATATATGTGCCTTTATTGATTATTACCAACAGTGATAGACACACTATCTGATTGCCTGAATCGAGACGTGCAAAAATTATAGCCAATATTGATTATGACCAAAAGTGATAGATGCATGATCTGATTGGCTGAAGAGATAAACGCACAATTTTTTATTATTGGTGGAAGAGATAGTGAGTGACACATAGACCATCAGTGCAAGAGATAGTGAGACATGGGTCATCAGTACAATAGATAGTGACACATAGACCATCAGTGCAAAAGATAGTGTCACATAGACCATCAGTACACGATATAGTGACACATAGGCCACCAGTGCAAGAGATAGTGACACATAGACCATTAGTACAAGAGATAGTGACACATAGACCATCAGTACATGAGATAGTGACACATAGACCGTCAGTGCAAGAGATAGTGACGCATAGAGCATCAGTATATGAGATAGTCACACATAGGCCATCAGTACATGAGATAGTAACACACAGACCATCAGTACATGAGATAGTGACACATAGACCATCAGTGCAAGAGATTGTGACACATAGACCATCAGTGCAAGATATAGTGAGTGACACATAGGCCATAAGTGCAACAGATAGTGACACATAGACCATCAGTGCAGGAGATAGTGATACATAGACCATCAGTGCCAGAGATAGTGACACATGGACCATCAGTGCAAGAGATAGTGACACATAGACCATCAGTGCAAGAGATAGTGACACATAGACCATCAGTGCAAGAGATAGAGACACATAGACCATCAGTGCAAGAGATAGTGACACATAGACCAGCAGTGCAAGAGATAATGTTACCTAGGCCATCAGTACATGAGATAGTGTCACATAGTCCATCAGGGCAAGAGATAGTGACACATAGACCAGCAGTGCAAGAGATAGTGACACATAGACACTCCGTGCAAGAGATAGTGACACATAGACCATCAGTGCAAGAGACAGTGACACATAGACACTTCGTGCAAGAGATAGTGACACATAGACCATCAGTGCAAGAGATAGTGACACATAGAGCATCAGTATATGAGATAGTCACGCATAGACCATCAGTACATGAGATAGTGACACATAGGCCATCATTACACGAGATAGTGACACATAGACAATCCGTGCAAGAGATAGTGACATATAGACCATCAGTGCAAGAAACAGTGACACATAGACGATCAGAGCAAGAGATAGTGACACATGGGCCATCAGTGTATCAGTGTATGCAGTGAGCATCGGTATATGAGGTAATGACACATAGACCATCAGTACATGAGATAGTGACACATAGACCATCAGTGCAATAGATAGTGACACATAGACCATCAGTGCAAGAGAAAGTGACACATAGACGATCAGAGCAAGAGATAGTGACACATGGGCCATCAGTGCAAGAGATAGTGACACATAGACCATCAGTGCAAGAGATAGTGATACATAGACCATCAGTGCAAGAGATAGAGACACATAGACCATCATTGCAAGAGACAGTGACACATAGGCCATCAGTGCAAGAGACGCTGACACATAGGCCATCAGTGCATGAGATAGTGAGAAATAGGCCATCAGTACATGAGATAGTAGCACATAGGCTTCAGTACATGAGATAGTGACACATAGACCATCAGTGCAAGAGACGCTGACACATAGGCCATCAGTGCATGAGATAGTGAGAAATAGGCCATCAGTACATGAGATAGTAGCACATAGGCTTCAGTACATGAGATAGTGACACATAGACCATCAGTGCAAGCGATAGTGACACATAGACCATCAGTGCAAGCGATAGTGACACATAGACCATCAGTACATGAGATGGTGATACCTAGGCCATCAGTACATGAGATAGTGGCACATAGACCATGAGTGCATGCGATAGTGACACATAGACCATCAGTGCCAGAGATAGTGTCACATAGGCGATCAGTGCAAGAGATAGTGCCACATAGACCATCAGTGCAAGGGATACTGTCACATAGACCATCAGTGCAAGAGCTAGTGACACATAGACCATCATAGCAGGAGATAGTGACACATAGACCATCAGTACATGAGATAGTGACAGATATGCCATCAGTGCAAGAGATACTGACACATAGGCCATCAGTACATGAGATAGTGAGACATAGGCCATCAGTACATGAGATAGTGACACATAGGCCATCAGTGCAAGAGATAGTGACACATAGACCATCAGTGCAAGAGATAGTGACACATAGGCCATCAGTACAAGAGATAGTGACACATAGGCCATCAGTAGATGAGATAGTGACAGATATGCCATCAGTGCAAGAGATACTGACACATAGGCCATCAGTACATGAGATAGTGAGACATAGGCCATCAGTACATGAGATAGTGACACATAGGCCATCAGTGCATGAGATAGTGACACGTAGACCATCAGTGCAAGAGATAGTGGCACATAGACCATGAGTGCATGCGATAGTGACACATAGACCATGAGTGCAAGAGATAGTGACACATAGACCATCAGTGCAAGAGATAGTGTCACATAGGCCATCAGTGCAAGAGATAGTGCCACATAGACCATCAGTGCAAGGGATACTGTCACATAGACCATCAGTGCAAGAGCTAGTGACACATAGACCATCATAGCAGGAGATAGTGACACATAGGCCATCAGTACATGAGATAGTGACAGATATGCCATCAGTGCAAGAGATACTGACACATAGGCCATCAGTACATGAGATAGTGACACATAGGCCATCAGTGCAAGAGATAGTGACACATAGACCAGCAATGCAAGAGATAGTGACACATAGGCCATCAGTACAAGAGATAGTGACACATAGGCCATCAGTAGATGAGATAGTGACAGATATGCCATCAGTGCAAGAGATACTGACACATAGGCCATCAGTGCATGCGATAGTGACAGATAGGCCATCAGTACATGAGATAGTGACACATAGGCCATCAGTGCATGAGATAGTGACACGTAGACCATCAGTGCAAGAGATAGTGACACATAGACCAGCAGTGCAAGAGATAGTGACACATAGGCCATCAGTACAAGAGATAGTGACACATAGGCCATCAGTAGATGAGATAGTGACACATAGACCATCATTGCAAGAGATAGTGACACATAGGCCATCAGTGCAAGAGACGCTGACACATAGGCCATCAGTGCATGAGATAGTGAGAAATAGGCCATCAGTACATGAGATAGTAGCACATAGGCTTCAGTACATGAGATAGTGACACATAGACCATCAGTGCAAGAGACGCTGACACATAGGCCATCAGTGCATGAGATAGTGAGAAATAGGCCATCAGTACATGAGATAGTAGCACATAGGCTTCAGTACATGAGATAGTGACACATAGACCATCAGTGCAAGCGATAGTGACACATAGACCATCAGTGCAAGCGATAGTGACACATAGACCATCAGTACATGAGATGGTGATACCTAGGCCATCAGTACATGAGATAGTGGCACATAGACCATGAGTGCATGCGATAGTGACACATAGACCATCAGTGCCAGAGATAGTGTCACATAGGCCATCAGTGCAAGAGATAGTGCCACATAGACCATCAGTGCAAGGGATACTGTCACATAGACCATCAGTGCAAGAGCTAGTGACACATAGACCATCATAGCAGGAGATAGTGACACATAGACCATCAGTACATGAGATAGTGACAGATATGCCATCAGTGCAAGAGATACTGACACATAGGCCATCAGTACATGAGATAGTGAGACATAGGCCATCAGTACATGAGATAGTGACACATAGGCCATCAGTGCAAGAGATAGTGACACATAGACCATCAGTGCAAGAGATAGTGACACATAGGCCATCAGTACAAGAGATAGTGACACATAGGCCATCAGTAGATGAGATAGTGACAGATATGCCATCAGTGCAAGAGATACTGACACATAGGCCATCAGTACATGAGATAGTGAGACATAGGCCATCAGTACATGAGATAGTGACACATAGGCCATCAGTGCATGAGATAGTGACACGTAGACCATCAGTGCAAGAGATAGTGGCACATAGACCACGAGTGCATGCGATAGTGACACATAGACCATGAGTGCAAGAGATAGTGACACATAGACCATCAGTGCAAGAGATACTGTCACATAGGCCATCAGTGCAAGAGATAGTGCCACATAGACCATCAGTGCAAGGGATACTGTCACATAGACCATCAGTGCAAGAGCTAGTGACACATAGACCATCATAGCAGGAGATAGTGACACATAGGCCATCAGTACATGAGATAGTGACAGATATGTCATCAGTGCAAGAGATACTGACACATAGGCCATCAGTACATGAGATAGTGACACATAGGCCATCAGTGCAAGAGATAGTGACACATAGACCAGCAATGCAAGAGATAGTGACACATAGGCCATCAGTACAAGAGATAGTGACACATAGGCCATCAGTAGATGAGATAGTGACAGATATGCCATCAGTGCAAGAGATACTGACACATAGGCCATCAGTGCATGCGATAGTGACAGATAGGCCATCAGTACATGAGATAGTGACACATAGGCCATCAGTGCATGAGATAGTGACACGTAGACCATCAGTGCAAGAGATAGTGACACATAGACCAGCAGTGCAAGAGATAGTGACACATAGGCCATCAGTACAAGAGATAGTGACACATAGGCCATCAGTAGATGAGATAGTGACACATAGACCATCAGTGCAAGAGACAGTGACACATAGGCCATCAGTGCAAGAGACGCTGACACATAGGCCATCAGTGCATGAGATAGTGAGACACATAGGCCATCAGTACATGAGATAGTAGCACATAGGCTTCAGTACATGAGATAGTGACACATAGACCATCAGTGCAAGAGACGCTGACACATAGGCCATCAGTGCATGAGATAGTGAGAAATAGGCCATCAGTACATGAGATAGTAGCACATAGGCTTCAGTACATGAGATAGTGACACATAGACCATCAGTGCAAGCGATAGTGACACATAGACCATCAGTGCAAGCGATAGTGACACATAGACCATCAGTACATGAGATGGTGATACCTAGGCCATCAGTACATGAGATAGTGGCACATAGACCATGAGTGCATGCGATAGTGACACATAGACCATCAGTGCCAGAGATAGTGTCACATAGGCCATCAGTGCAAGAGATAGTGCCACATAGACCATCAGTGCAAGGGATACTGTCACATAGACCATCAGTGCAAGAGCTAGTGACACATAGACCATCATAGCAGGAGATAGTGACACATAGACCATCAGTACATGAGATAGTGACAGATATGCCATCAGTGCAAGAGATACTGACACATAGGCCATCAGTACATGAGATAGTGAGACATAGGCCATCAGTACATGAGATAGTGACACATAGGCCATCAGTGCAAGAGATAGTGACACATAGACCATCAGTGCAAGAGATAGTGACACATAGGCCATCAGTACAAGAGATAGTGACACATAGGCCATCAGTAGATGAGATAGTGACAGATATGCCATCAGTGCAAGAGATACTGACACATAGGCCATCAGTACATGAGATAGTGAGACATAGGCCATCAGTACATGAGATAGTGACACATAGGCCATCAGTGCATGAGATAGTGACACGTAGACCATCAGTGCAAGAGATAGTGGCACATAGACCATGAGTGCATGCGATAGTGACACATAGACCATGAGTGCAAGAGATAGTGACACATAGACCATCAGTGCAAGAGATACTGTCACATAGGCCATCAGTGCAAGAGATAGTGCCACATAGACCATCAGTGCAAGGGATACTGTCACATAGACCATCAGTGCAAGAGCTAGTGACACATAGACCATCATAGCAGGAGATAGTGACACATAGGCCATCAGTACATGAGATAGTGACAGATATGTCATCAGTGCAAGAGATACTGACACATAGGCCATCAGTACATGAGATAGTGACACATAGGCCATCAGTGCAAGAGATAGTGACACATAGACCAGCAATGCAAGAGATAGTGACACATAGGCCATCAGTACAAGAGATAGTGACACATAGGCCATCAGTAGATGAGATAGTGACAGATATGCCATCAGTGCAAGAGATACTGACACATAGGCCATCAGTGCATGCGATAGTGACAGATAGGCCATCAGTACATGAGATAGTGACACATAGGCCATCAGTGCATGAGATAGTGACACGTAGACCATCAGTGCAAGAGATAGTGACACATAGACCAGCAGTGCAAGAGATAGTGACACATAGGCCATCAGTACAAGAGATAGTGACACATAGGCCATCAGTAGATGAGATAGTGACACATAGACCATCAGTGCAAGAGATAGTAACACATAGAGCATCAATATATGAGATAGTCACACATAGGCCATCAGTACATGAGATAGTAACACACAGACCACCAGTACATGAGATAGTGACACATAGACCATCAGTGCATGCGATAGTGACACATAGGCCATCAGTGCAAGAGATAGTGACACATAGACCAGCAGTGCAAGAGATTCTGACACATAGGCCATCAGTACAAGATATAGTGACACATAGGCCATCAGTATATGAGATAGCGACACATAGACAATCCGTGCAAGAGATAGTGACACATAGACCAGAAGTGCAAGAGATAGTGACACATAGGCCATCAGTACAAGAGATAGTGACACATAGGCCATCAGTGCAAGAGATAGTGATACATAGACCAGCAGTGCAAGAGATAGTGACACATAGACCAGCAGTGCAAGCGATAGTGACACATAGACCAGAAGTGCAAGAGATAGTGACACATAGGCCATCAGTACAAGAGATAGTGACACATAGGCCATCAGTGCAAGAGATAGTGATACATAGACCAGCAGTGCAAGAGATAGTGACACATAGACCAGCAGTGCAAGAGATTGTGACACATAGGCCATCAGTACAAGAGATAGTGACACATAGGCCATCAGTATATGAGATAGCGACACATAGACAATCCGTGCAGGAGATAATGACACATAGACCATCAGTGCAAGAGATAGTAACACATAGAGCATCAGTATATGAGATAGTCACACATAGGCCATCAGTACAAGAGATAGTGACACATAGGCCATCAGTAGATGAGATAGTGACAGATATGCCATCAGTGCAAGAGATACTGACACATAGGCCATCAGTGCATGCGATAGTGACAGATAGGCCATCAGTACATGAGATAGTGACACATAGGCCATCAGTGCATGAGATAGTGACACGTAGACCATCAGTGCAAGAGATAGTGACACATAGACCAGCAGTGCAAGAGATAGTGACACATAGGCCATCAGTACAAGAGATAGTGACACATAGGCCATCAGTAGATGAGATAGTGACACATAGACCATCAGTGCAAGAGATAGTAACACATAGAGCATCAATATATGAGATAGTCACACATAGGCCATCAGTACATGAGATAGTAACACACAGACCACCAGTACATGAGATAGTGACACATAGACCATCAGTGCATGCGATAGTGACACATAGGCCATCAGTGCAAGAGATAGTGACACATAGACCAGCAGTGCAAGAGATTCTGACACATAGGCCATCAGTACAAGATATAGTGACACATAGGCCATCAGTATATGAGATAGCGACACATAGACCAATCAGTGCAAGAGATAGTGACACATAGACCAGAAGTGCAAGAGATAGTGACACATAGGCCATCAGTACAAGAGATAGTGACACATAGGCCATCAGTGCAAGAGATAGTGATACATAGACCAGCAGTGCAAGAGATAGTGACACATAGACCAGCAGTGCAAGCGATAGTGACACATAGACCAGAAGTGCAAGAGATAGTGACACATAGGCCATCAGTACAAGAGATAGTGACACATAGGCCATCAGTGCAAGAGATAGTGATACATAGACCAGCAGTGCAAGAGATAGTGACACATAGACCAGCAGTGCAAGAGATTGTGACACATAGGCCATCAGTACAAGAGATAGTGACACATAGGCCATCAGTATATGAGATAGCGACACATAGACAATCCGTGCAAGAGATAATGACACATAGACCATCAGTGCAAGAGATAGTAACACATAGAGCATCAGTATATGAGATAGTCACACATAGGCCATCAGTACATGAGATAGTAACACACAGACCATCAGTACATGAGATAGTGAGACATAGACCATCAGTGCAAGAGATTGTGGCACATAGACCATCAGTGCAAGAGATAGTGAGTGACACATAGGCCATCAGTGCAACAGATAGTGACACATAGACCATCAGTGCAAGAGATAGTGATACATAGACCAGCAGTGCAAGAGATAATGTTACCTAGGCCATCAGTACATGAGATAGTATCACATAGTCCATCAGTGCAAGCGATAGTGACACATGGACCAGAAGTGCAAGAGATAGTGACACATAGGCCATCAGTACAAGAGATAGTGACACATAGGCCATCAGTGCAAGAGATAGTGATACATAGACCAGCAGTGCAAGAGATAATGTTACCTAGGCCATCAGTACATGAGATAGTATCACATAGTCCATCAGTGCAAGAGATAGTGACACATAGGCCATCAGTGCATGATATAGTGACACCTAGGCCATCAGTACATGAGATAGTGACACATAGGCCATCAGTGCATGATATAGTGACACATAGGACATCAGTACATGAGATAGTGACACATAGGCCACCAGTACATGAGATAATGACGGATAGGCCATCAGTACATGAGATAGTGACACATAGACCAGCAGTGCAAGAGATAGTGACACATAGACCATCAGTGCAAGAGATAGTGACACACAGACCATCAGTGCAAGAGATAGTGACACATAGGCCTTGAGTACATGAGATAGTGACACATAGACCTTGAGTACATGAGATAGTGACACATAGACCATCAGTGCAAGCGATAGTGACACATAGACCATCAGTGCAAGCGATAGTGACACATAGACCATCAGTACATGAGATGGTGATACCTAGGCCATCAGTACATGAGATAGTGGCACATAGACCATGAGTGCATGCGATAGTGACACATAGACCATGAGTGCAAGAGATAGTGACACATAGACCATCAGTGCAAGAGATAGTGTCACATAGGCCATCAGTGCAAGAGATAGTGCCACATAGACCATCAGTGCAAGGGATACTGTCACATAGACCATCAGTGCAAGAGCTAGTGACACATAGACCATCATAGCAGGAGATAGTGACACATAGGCCATCAGTACATGAGATAGTGACAGATATGCCATCAGTGCAAGAGATACTGACACATAGGCCATCAGTACATGAGATAGTGACACATAGGCCATCAGTGCAAGAGATAGTGACACATAGACCAGCAATGCAAGAGATAGTGACACATAGGCCATCAGTACAAGAGATAGTGACACATAGGCCATCAGTAGATGAGATAGTGACAGATATGCCATCAGTGCAAGAGATACTGACACATAGGCCATCAGTGCATGCGATAGTGACAGATAGGCCATCAGTACATGAGATAGTGACACATAGGCCATCAGTGCATGAGATAGTGACACGTAGACCATCAGTGCAAGAGATAGTGACACATAGACCAGCAGTGCAAGAGATAGTGACACATAGGCCATCAGTACAAGAGATAGTGACACATAGACCATCAGTGCAAGAGATAGTAACACATAGAGCATCAATATATGAGATAGTCACACATAGGCCATCAGTACATGAGATAGTAACACATAGGCCACCAGTACATGAGATAGTGACACATAGACCATCAGTGCATGAGATAGTGACACATAGACCATCAGTGCATGCGATAGTGACACATAGGCCATCAGTGCAAGAGATAGTGACACATAGACCAGCAGTGCAAGAGATTGTGACACATAGGCCATCAGTACAAGAGATAGTGACACATAGGCCATCAGTATATGAGATAGCGACACATAGACAATCCGTGCAAGAGATAGTGACACATAGACCATCAGTGCAAGAGATAGTAACACATAGAGCATCAGTATATGAGATAGTCACACATAGGCCATCAGTACATGAGATAGTAACACACAGACCATCAGTACATGAGATAGTGACACATAGACCATCAGTGCAAGAGATTGTGGCACATAGACCATCAGTGCAAGAGATAGTGAGTGACACATAGGCCATCAGTGCAACAGATAGTGACACATAGACCATCAGTGCAAGAGATAGTGATACATAGACCAGCAGTGCAAGCGATAATGTTACCTAGGCCAGCAGTACATGAGATAGTATCACATAGTCCATCAGTGCAAGCGATAGTGACACATAGACCAGAAGTGCAAGAGATAGTGACACATAGGCCATCAGTACAAGAGATAGTGACACATAGGCCATCAGTGCAAGAGATAGTGATACATAGACCAGCAGTGCAAGAGATAGTGACACATAGACCAGCAGTGCAAGCGATAGTGACACATAGACCAGAAGTGCAAGAGATAGTGACACATAGGCCATCAGTACAAGAGATAGTGACACATAGGCCATCAGTGCAAGAGATAGTGATACATAGACCAGCAGTGCAAGAGATAGTGACACATAGACCAGCAGTGCAAGAGATTGTGACACATAGGCCATCAGTACAAGAGATAGTGACACATAGGCCATCAGTATATGAGATAGCGACACATAGACAATCCGTGCAAGAGATAATGACACATAGACCATCAGTGCAAGAGATAGTAACACATAGAGCATCAGTATATGAGATAGTCACACATAGGCCATCAGTACATGAGATAGTAACACACAGACCATCAGTACATGAGATAGTGAGACATAGACCATCAGTGCAAGAGATTGTGGCACATAGACCATCAGTGCAAGAGATAGTGAGTGACACATAGGCCATCAGTGCAACAGATAGTGACACATAGACCATCAGTGCAAGAGATAGTGATACATAGACCAGCAGTGCAAGAGATAATGTTACCTAGGCCATCAGTACATGAGATAGTATCACATAGAGCATCAGTATATGAGATAGTCACACATAGGCCATCAGTACATGAGATAGTAACACACAGACCATCAGTACATGAGATAGTGAGACATAGACCATCAGTGCAAGAGATTGTGGCACATAGACCATCAGTGCAAGAGATAGTGAGTGACACATAGGCCATCAGTGCAACAGATAGTGACACATAGGCCATCAGTACAAGAGATAGTGACACATAGGCCATCAGTGCAAGAGATAGTGACACATAGGCCATCAGTACAAGAGATAATGTTACCTAGGCCATCAGTACATGAGATAGTATCACATAGTCCATCAGTGCAAGAGATAGTGACACATAGGCCATCAGTGCATGATATAGTGACACCTAGGCCATCAGTACATGAGATAGTGACACATAGGCCATCAGTGCATGATATAGTGACACATAGGACATCAGTACATGAGATAGTGACACATAGGCCACCAGTACATGAGATAATGACGGATAGGCCATCAGTACATGAGATAGTGACACATAGACCAGCAGTGCAAGAGATAGTGACACATAGACCATCAGTGCAAGAGATAGTGACACACAGACCATCAGTGCAAGAGATAGTGACACATAGGCCTTGAGTACATGAGATAGTGACACATAGACCTTGAGTACATGAGATAGTGACACATAGACCATCAGTGCAAGCGATAGTGACACATAGACCATCAGTGCAAGCGATAGTGACACATAGACCATCAGTACATGAGATGGTGATACCTAGGCCATCAGTACATGAGATAGTGGCACATAGACCATGAGTGCATGCGATAGTGACACATAGACCATCAGTGCAAGAGATAGTGACACATAGACCATCAGTGCAAGAGATAGTGACACATAGGCCATCAGTGCAAGAGATACACATAGACCATCAGTACATGAGATAGTGACACATAGACCATCAGTGCAAGAGATAGTGACAGATAGACCATCAGTACAAGAGATAGTGACACATATACCATCAGTATATGAGATAGTGCAACATAGGCCATCAGTGCAAGCGATAGTGACACATAGACCAGCAGTGCACGAGATAGTGGCACATATGCCATCAGTACATGAGATAGTGACACATAGACAATCCGTGCAAGAGATAGTGACACATAGACCATCAGGACAAGAGATAGTTACACATAGACCATCAGTACATGAGATAGTGACACATAGGCCATCAGTACATGCGATAGTGACACATAGGCCAAGAGTGCAAGAGATAGTGACAGATAAGCCATCAGTGCGCAAGAGATAGTGACACATAGACCATCAGTGCAAGGGATAGTGATACGTAGGCCATCAGTGCAAGAGATACTGACACATAGGCCATCAGTACATGAGATAGTGAGACATAGGCCATCAGTACATGAGATAGTGACACATAGGCAATCAGTACATGAGATAGTGACACATAGGCCATCAGTGCAAGAGATAGTGACACATAGACAATCAGTGCAAGAGGTAGTGACACATCGGCCATGAGTGCAAGAGATAGTGACACATATGCCATCAGTGCAAGTGATAGTGACACATAGGCCATCAGTACATGAGATAGTGACACATAGACCATCAGTACATGAGATAGTGACACATAGACAATCCGTGCAAGAGATAGTGACACATAGACCATCGGTACAAGAGATAGAAACACATAGACCATCAGTACATGAGATAGTGACACATAGGCCATCAGTACATGCGATAGTGACACATAGGCCATCAACACATAAGATAGTGACACATAGGCCATCAGTGCAAGTGATAGTGACACATAGGCCATGAGTGCAAGAGATAGTGACACATAAGCCATCAGTGCAAGAGATAGTGACACATAGACCATCAGTGCAAGTGATAGTGACACATAGGCCATGAGTGCAAGAGATAGTGACACATAGGCCATCAGTGCAAGAGATAGTGACACATAGACCATCAGTGCAAGAGATAGTGACAGATAGACCATCAGTACATGGGATAGTGACACATATACCATCAGTATATGAGATAGTGCAACATAGGCCATCAGTGCAAGCGATAGTGCCACATAGACAAGCAGTGCAATAGATAGTGGCACATAGGCCATCAGTACATGAGATAGTGACACATAGACAATCCGTGCAAGAGATAGTGACACATAGACCATCAGTACAAGAGATAGTAACACATAGGCCATCAGTACATGCGACAGTGACACATTGGCCATCAGCACATGAGATAGTGACACATAGGCCATCAGTGCAAGAGATAGTGACACATAGACCATCAGTACAAGAGATAGTAACACATAGGCCATCAGTACATGCGACAGTGACACATTGGCCATCAGTACATGAGATAGTGACACATAGGCCATCAGTGCAAGAGATAGTAACACATAGGCCATCAGTGCAAGAGATAGTGACACATAGGCCATCAGTGCAAGAGATAGTGACACATAGGCCATCAGTGCAAGAGATAGTAACACATAGGCCATCAGTGCTCTCAATCAATTATTGTAACAGTTAAATGCGATAGACACATGAATTAATTGGCTAAAGTGACAGATGCCCAATTACCTCTTATTGATGCAAGTGATCATGCCATTTTATTCATCAGTGCTCAGAGTGCTCTCAATCAACTATTGTTATCAGTCAAAAGCGATAGATGCGCAGTTTGATTGGCTGGAGTGATAGAGATATATTTATTGATTATTGGCGCAAGTGACAAATACATTGCCGTAGCCTGGCTTTATAGATGGACTTGCGCAGTTTAGCTGTTTTATAGATGGACTTGCGCAGTTTGGCTGTTTTATAGATGGATTTGCGCAGTTGGCTGTTTTATAGATGGACTTGCGCAGTTTGGCTGTTTTATAGATGGACATGCGCAGCTTAGTTTGGCTGTTTTAAAGATGGATTTGCACAGTTTTGCTGTTTTATAGATGGACATGCACAGTTTAACTGTTTTATAGATGGTCTTGCGAAGTTTGGCTGTTTTATAGCTGAATTTGCGCAGTTTGGCAATTTTAAAGATGGACTTGCACTTTTTGTCTGGTTTTAAAGATGGATTTGCGCAGTTTGGCTGTTTCATAGATGGACATGCGCAGTTTGCCTGTATTCTAGTTGGATTTGCGCAGTTTGGCTGTTTTAAAGATGAACATGCGCAGCTAGGTTTGGCTGTTTTATAGATGGACTTTTACACTCTTACTGTTTTATAAATGGACTTGCGCAGTTTAATTGTTTTATAGATGGACTTGCGCAGTTTGGCTACTTTATAGATGGACTTGCGCAGTTTGGCTGCTTTATAGATGGACTTGCGCAGTTTGACTGCTTTATAGATGGACTTGCGCAGTTTGACTGTTTTATAGATGGACTTGCACAGTTTGCCTGTTTACTAGATGGACTTGCACAGTTTGACTGTTTTATAGATGGACTTGCGCAGTTTGACTGTTTTAAAGATGGACTGGCGCAGTTTGACTGTTTTATAGATGGACTTGCACAGTTTGACTGCTTTATAGATGGAATTGCGCAGTTTGACTGTTTTATAAATGGACTTGCGCCGTTTGGCTGTTTTATAGATGGACTTGCCCAGTTTGACTGTTTTATAGATGGACTTGCGCAGTTTGACTGTTTTAAAGATGTACTTGCACAGTTTGACTGTTTTATAGATGGACTTTACACTTTGACTGTTTTATAAATGGACTTGCGCAGTTTAATTGTTTTATAGATGGACTTGCGCAGTTTGGCTACTTTATAGATGGACTTGCGCAGTTTGACTGTTTTATGGATGGACTTGCACAGTTTGGCTGCTTTATAGATGGGCTTGCGCAGTTTGACTGTTTTATAGATGGACTTGCGCAGTTTGACTGTTTTATAGATGGACTTGCGCAGTTTGACTGCTTTATAGATGGACTTGCGCAGTTTGACTGTTTTATAGATGGACTTGCGCAGTTTGACTGTTTTATAGATGGACTTGCACAGTTTGGCTGTTTTCTAGATGGACTTGCGCAGTTTGACTGTTTTATAGATGGATTTGCGTAGTTTGGCTGTTTTATAGATGGATTTGCGCAGTTTGACTGTTTTATAGATGGACTTGCACAGTTTGACTGTTTTAAAGATGGACTTTCGCAGTTTGACTGCTTTATAGATGGACTTGCGCAGTTTGACTGCTTTATATATGGACTTGCGCAGTTTGACTGCTTTATAGATGGATTTGCGCAGTTTGACTGTTTTATAGATGGATTTGCGCAGTTTGACTGCTTTATAGATGGATTTGCGCAGTTTGACTGTTTTATAGATGGACTTGCACAGTTTGACTGTTTTATAGATGGATTTGCGTAGTTTGGCTGTTTTATAGATGGATTTGCGCAGTTTGACTGTTTTATAGATGGACTTGCACAGTTTGACTGTTTTATGGATGGATTTGCGCAGTTTGACTGTTTTATAGATGGACTTGCTCAGTTTGACTGTTTTATGGATGGACTTGCGCAGTTTGGCTGTTTTATAGATGGACTTGCGCAGTTTGACTGTTTTATAGATGGACTTGCACAGTTTGACTGCTTTATAGATGGACTTGCGCAGTTTGGCTGTTTTATAGATGGACTTGCGCAGTCTGGCTGTTTTAAAAATAGACATGCGCAGTTTGGCTGTTTTATAGATGGACTTGCGCAATTTGGCTGTTTTAAAGATGGACTTGCACAGTTTTACTGTTTTATAGATGGACTTGCGCAATTTGGCTGTTTTATAGATGGACTTGCACAGTTTGACTGTTTCATAGATGGACATGCGCAGTTTGCCTGTATTCTAGTTGGATTTGCGCAGTTTGGCTGTTTTAAAGATGAACATGCGCAGCTAGGTTTGGCTGTTTTATAGATGGACTTTTACACTCTTACTGTTTTATAAATGGACTTGCGCAGTTTAATTGTTTTATAGATGGACTTGCGCAGTTTGGCTACTTTATAGATGGACTTGCGCAGTTTGGCTGCTTTATAGATGGACTTGCGCAGTTTGACTGCTTTATAGATGGACTTGCGCAGTTTGACTGTTTTATAGATGGACTTGCACAGTTTGCCTGTTTACTAGATGGACTTGCACAGTTTGACTGTTTTTTAGATGGACTTGCGCAGTTTGACTGTTTTAAAGATGGACTGGCGCAGTTTGACTGTTTTATAGATGGACTTGCACAGTTTGACTGCTTTATAGATGGAATTGCGCAGTTTGACTGTTTTATAAATGGACTTGCGCCGTTTGGCTGTTTTATAGATGGACTTGCGCAGTTTGACTGTTTTATAGATGGACTTGCGCAGTTTGACTGTTTTAAAGATGTACTTGCACAGTTTGACTGTTTTATAGATGGACTTTACACTTTGACTGTTTTATAAATGGACTTGCGCAGTTTAATTGTTTTATAGATGGACTTGCGCAGTTTGGCTACTTTATAGATGGACTTGCGCAGTTTGACTGTTTTATGGATGGACTTGCACAGTTTGGCTGCTTTATAGATGGGCTTGCGCAGTTTGACTGTTTTATAGATGGACTTGCGCAGTTTGACTGTTTTATAGATGGACTTGCGCAGTTTGACTGCTTTATAGATGGACTTGCGCAGTTTGACTGTTTTATAGATGGACTTGCGCAGTTTGACTGTTTTATAGATGGACTTGCGCAGTTTGACTGTTTTATAGATGGACTTGCGCAGTTTGACTGTTTTATAGATGGACTTGCGCAGTTTAATTGTTTTATAGATGGACTTGCGCAGTTTGGCTACTTTATAGATGGACTTGCGCAGTTTGACTGTTTTATAGATGGACTTGCGCAGTTTGACTGTTTTATAGATGGACTTGCACAGTTTGGCTGTTTTCTAGATGGACTTGCGCAGTTTGACTGTTTTATAGATGGATTTGCGTAGTTTGGCTGTTTTATAGATGGATTTGCGCAGTTTGACTGTTTTATAGATGGACTTGCACAGTTTGACTGTTTTAAAGATGGACTTTCGCAGTTTGACTGCTTTATAGATGGACTTGCGCAGTTTGACTGCTTTATATATGGACTTGCGCAGTTTGACTGCTTTATAGATGGATTTGCGCAGTTTGACTGTTTTATAGATGGATTTGCGCAGTTTGACTGCTTTATAGATGGATTTGCGCAGTTTGACTGTTTTATAGATGGACTTGCACAGTTTGACTGTTTTATAGATGGATTTGCGTAGTTTGGCTGTTTTATAGATGGATTTGCGCAGTTTGACTGTTTTATAGATGGACTTGCACAGTTTGACTGTTTTATGGATGGATTTGCGCAGTTTGACTGTTTTATAGATGGACTTGCTCAGTTTGACTGTTTTATGGATGGACTTGCGCAGTTTGGCTGTTTTATAGATGGACTTGCGCAGTTTGACTGTTTTATAGATGGACTTGCACAGTTTGACTGCTTTATAGATGGACTTGCGCAGTTTGGCTGTTTTATAGATGGACTTGCGCAGTCTGGCTGTTTTAAAAATAGACATGCGCAGTTTGGCTGTTTTATAGATGGACTTGCGCAATTTGGCTGTTTTAAAGATGGACTTGCACAGTTTTACTGTTTTATAGATGGACTTGCGCAATTTGGCTGTTTTATAGATGGACTTGCACAGTTTGACTGTTTTATAGATGGACTTGCTCAGTTTGACTGTTTTATAGATGGACTTGCGCAGTTTGACTGTTTTATAAATGGACTTGAGCAGTTTGGCTGCTTTATAAATGGGCATGCGCAGCTTGGTTTAGCTGTTTTATAGATGAACTAGCACAGTTAAGCTGCTTTATCTTTGTCTACAGGACAGGGAGTTTGAATATGACGTCAGATATCCCTCCAATACTTTCGAAAATAGTCATCAGATGCTATAGGTGTGCCCAATAGAATCCAATATATACGTCGCTCCCCGTTTTCGCGAGATTCTTGATGAAATGAGTGCAATTTATGTTTGAAATAACAATATGTAACTTCTACCACGACCAATATTAATTATACTCTCTTGTCTTCTTGCTGTCCACCATTAAACTTGTCAGGACTTGGTATCACAGCGTGATTCCTTGACACGCTTACACTCGGTGTATGTAATAATCACCCTCCAATGACCTAGTGTGTTTCGCTGCTATAGCCTGATTACAGGACAATAAGCATAATTACGGCGCACATTTAGTTGCTAGCGTGATGTTTCTATTCAGAAAAATCTTTAATCTTAAAATGAAGTTCTGCATTATTCAACGCTCCACTGTTAAATGGTTTTGAGCGGGGTAATTGGTGATAGATGGGTGGTTGCGGGTGGTGAGCGCGGTAATCGGTGATAGATGGGTGGTTGTGGGTGGTGAGCGGGGTAATCAGTGGTAGATGGGTGGTTGCGGGCGGTGAGTTGGGTAATCGGTGGTAGATGGGTGGTTGCGGGTGGTGAGTGGGTTAAAGGGTGATAGATGGGTGGTTGCGGGCGGTGAGCGTGTTAAAGGGTGATAGATGGGTGGTTGCGGATGGTGAGCGTGTTAAAGGGTGATGGATGGGTGGTTGCGGGCGATGAGCGTGTTAAAGGGTGATAGATGGGTGGTTGCGGGCGGTGAGCGGGGTAATCGGTGGTAGAAGGGTCATGGTGGGTGGTGAGCGGGGTAATCGGTGATAGATGGGTGGTTGCGGGTGGTGAGCGCGGTATTCGGTGATAGATGGGTGGTTGCGGGTGATGAGCGTGGTATAGGGAGATAGATGGGTGGGTGCGGATGTTGAGCGTGTTAAATGGTAATAGATGGGTGGTTGCGGGTGGTGAGCGTGGTACAGGGTGATAGATGGGCGGTTGCGGGTGGTGAGCGTGTTAAATGGTGATAGATGGGTGGTTGCGGGCGAAATCATATAAAATAATATGTGGTCGTTTTATGTATTATCGACGAAAAATAGGCAAAACAGCTATACACGATGAGGTGCGTGCGTGCCCCGTACACCCCCCCCCCCCCCCCCCCACCACCACCACCACCACCCACCCACCCACCCTCACACCTCCACCACCGCCACCTGGCGTAGTACATCTCTAGGATCTTTGAGCATGTAATTGTGTCGAGGGCTCGTGACATGTCAATTCCCATTTTATGGAAGTCCCAGTGTTTGGATATGACTACGGACACAAGGATGCGTTGAACCCATACAATGTCTGCGCAGCTGCGTCCATGTTTGAAGCCACTTTGACATAATCCGGTGAAGTAATCGATCTTGTTTCGGATGCGGCATAGAGTAACATTGGATAGGACTTTCCGTATGCTGGTGAGGAGCACAATGGGCCGCAGATTGGGGGGGGGGGTCCAGGTTGCTTCTTGGGCTTGGGTGGTACGATAAGGTTGCCTTGGCCTACAGCGTCGATGGGAAGGTGGTGCATAAAAGCTGAATTGATTAGGTGCGTGATCGGTCTTGAGATAATGTCACTTGCATATTTGAATAGTTCATTGCTCATGCAACAGGTGGTGATGCACGTCCATTTTTCAGGGATTTAAGTGCCTTCTCAACTTCTGCTGTTTTAATTGGTGTTAGTAATGGCCTGGGGTCTCCTGAGAACGGGTGCAAGGGCTCATCATCGTTGTCAGTGAACTGTTCCTTGAACCATTCTCGGATCGCTTCGGCTTTTCCCTGGTCAGTCCCGACAAAGTGTCCTTCAGAGTTGTGTACAGTGAGTGGTGGTGTGTAGTCACTAACTCTCAGGGCTCGGGCTGCCCAAAACATGTTGTGACAGTCATCGATGGCAGTGATTTAGTCTGCTAGGGCGTCTGCCTGTTGAAAAGCAAGATCTTTTAAGCGTTCGCTAATGTGGTGCAGAATAATATTGAGCTCCCGGCGTAGTTTGGTGCGGTCTTCACTTTGGCCACTTTGATAGATGCACAGCCGTAACGCTTTCCGCTCTGCTGACAGTTTTACTACTAACGGGTCGTCAGTATACCGAGTTTTGTTGTTTTTAAGAACACCTATGGCGCTGGTAGCGGATGATTCCATAGATTTCAGTATTTTGGTTAGAGCTTCGTTTGGATCGGAGCTGACATCGATGTTAGCTATCTGCTCCCCCAGGGCTTTTTTGTATGGCATTTGGGAGGCAGTGTCGCTGATGAGCTTGGGTAGGTTGTCGGTGACTCTACCCCCTTCTATTTCTCTATAATTGTACAACATATCGAGGAAACTTTCCACTGTTTGTCCACTCGCAAAAACAATTCTCGGAATCGTCACTTTCCTATTCAGCGATACGTGTCCGGATTTGGAATCACATCCACTGTTATCATACTGGGTTAAGTGACGGTGATTATTATGTATGCTATATGCATGTATTTATGAGGCCACACCTGGGCTTAGTCATTATCAAAGCAGGTCGATACTGGGACAAATCATGCGTAACGCGCCCTGTATTGTATGCTGCATTATCCATGTATTTTCCACATATTAATTAAGCTTACGCCATTGTAAGCAATTATACGCAATTTACAATTATGATAATGTAATGCGACGAATTTAGGCCTATGCCATATGATACGGGAACGCACACAGCGCTCGGTTCAATTGCGCCTTGAATCACACCGGGAAGCCCCTATATAACCGGATTATCTCATACAGGAAAATCACTTTAGACATAGGATATAAAGAGAGCGCGTACAGTCAGACCACTGCATAAACAGGACGCGGACAGGCACGTCACATCAAGCTACGAGTGACACGGATATAACAGACACATAAACTGTATCGTGCGCCCATAATACAAGACCGCAGACCAAGAACTGTAAAACGAGATGGCAGGTAGGTTATCTTAAACAGCATAAATACAGAAACATCATAAAGCTAAGCAAATTAAAACGATGTCCAAACTAGCGGACCTTAGCGACGAAGAGTCCACAACCATGACCACAACGAGGCCACAATCACAACGACATCAAAACTAGTCATGACAAAACAACAACAGCAACAACAACAACAACAACACCAACAACAACAACAACCACCACTACCACTACTTGCTTATCATCATCATCATCATCATAATCATCATCATCGTCGTCGTCGTCGTCGTCTTCTTCGTCGTCGTCGTCGTTATTTACAAGGCATAGGTCATTGGCTTGTTATTTCCACTGGAAATAACAACAATACGCCTGTAGTTGTGTAAACTGCCAAGTACATCACATATTGGCTTGTTACTGCCTCTGGTTTTTGTCATCATGTTGCTATATATATATATATATATATATATATATATATATATATATATATATATATATATATATATATATATATATATATATATATATATATATATATATATATATATATATATATATATATATATATAGATATATATATATATATATATATATATATATTGCTTTTCGTTCTATGTGATGTACTGGCATTTTAACAACTACTGGCGTATTGTTGTAAACTTAATTGCGGATGGTTGCGGATCAATGTGTTATTTATTTTATCAGTTTTGTGATAGGTTTGTTGCATACAAATGACACATTGACTACTGGCCCTTTAGCAGAAGCAGCTCTGCGTTAAAGAGCACCGTCTTGGCTGACTCTATATTGATCAAATAACTCATATCATGAGACATAGCCTGCCACGGCAACAAACTGAACATTCCTTTACGCGTATGTTTGGGTTGCTATATTAACAACAGTTAATCGATAGATAGTTAGTAACATACCGTCTAAATACGTGATGAATGCAGGTCATACTAAACAACCAGAGCATATCAGCAAACCTGACCAAGCGACCACCTGCTTCCTCGGGCTAAAACATACCGGTTCTCTAAGCCAGGTGGTCGCAAGATGACCTGTAATCTGCCTTAATCTAGTACCATCTTCTGGCATCAATATGAAGTCATAGCCAACAGCAAATGACTTGTATTAAGACACGACCTGTCTAGATTGGGGCTAATAGAGGATACATTCCTAGTTACGCCCGCCCATTTCTAGATATGGCCCGCACATTTCTAGCTAAGCTCCACCCATTTCTAGCTAAGCTCCGCCCATTTCTAGCTACGCTCCATCAGCTTTATACGCGGGGTTGAATCGATTTTATGATTTTGAACCCTGAATTCCCAACATCTCATTTTCAAGGTAACCGTACGTGTATGTTGATGAATATTTTGAATCGATTTTTTCTGGGAGCTGCGCGAGTTTCATGACAGGCTTTTAGCGCTTACGCCATTTGATTGAGCTTTAGGGCTAACACGTGGCGTGTTTTGATTATGACGTCAGATATACTCGAGCAACATCTTGGACTCCTCCATTGCTTGTGGTGCGATAAGGTGGCCGCTTAAGACAGGGTTTCTGCTAAAGCTAACAGTAGCTGCTGGCACATATATAATAATCATGACAACAACGATAGTGCTAACAAAGGATGAATTCACCAGAGTAGAACGAGTTTAAGCACGCAGTTTAGGATATTACTAGTATCATACATTTGACCTGAATATAAACATAGAAATTTTAATACGATTCCTATGACTGTGTGCGAAACCAATTATTTTACGAATATGACACCGTTACTAGATATGCGAACCCACAGTAGGTTTCTTACCTAAGAATAGATTACCAGCTAGCGCGTCAAATTCTAGCACTGATTTCTGAAAGCGGTTCTACTATGGTTATGTTCAAGATGTCTGATAGTATTTTAGAGGATGAGGCGGTTGGGTGTAGTGGCTAGTGCTCTGAACCACTTACCAGCCGAACCAGGTTCACACCTCAGTGCTAGATTGACTACCTCACCGTCGTTGGAATCATTGGCAATGTTCATCCTCATACCAGGAGCATAAATGTGTAGCCTACCGGTGTAAAAACTGGAGAGGCTAACCATAATTGACAGAAATAAAAACCAGCCTATATAGACCTATGACCGGAACGAGACCTCGAAATTAGGGTCTCGATATAGGCCAGTAAACCAAAAACTTCTCTGGGAGTATTGTAAATCTGACACCAGAAATACATCGCGTGTTTATAGCACCATTGTTACACCATATGTTTGCTACGATCACGTGATTATTCTCAATACAATCTATTGAGTCATATATCTATCAAGTAAGTAACGACAGTGAGTGGCTGTAATTATTAACCCTTCAAATGATTACGCTTGATCAAGAAATTAAAATTTAATGTTCATTTGCAGTCCAGGAAAATATTATTTTTTTTTAAATAGTGTTCTCCTATCCTACAAATGGACATTTCCCAATACCATTTCAGAGGCCGGTTTGTCCGCCTTCGCCATGCAAAGGTTAACAACTATGTAGTTATCATAATCCATATCTATGGCGCTTGATAATGTTGGCATTAAAGGAGATCTAACTTCATATCATATTAGTTATTCAAGTGATTTAACACGCCACTCTATACGTAGAGTATTAAGCTTGTTATCATGCTGCTAAAGAAGGATATCCAGGCTTGAGTAGCTAACTGTTGACACATTTCTACAGCCTATGATGGCTGCCATGTTTTACTTTTCAACCAATCAGAAAAAATAGCGTTTCTGCCTCGGTCTACGCGTTCAGTCATAGCGGTGCCACAAATAGTTTGACAAAGTGATATAAAAGCAACCATACAGCTAAGCTGATGAATATTTTGAAACTATTTTGACTGGATGTTGTTGCTGCCATAGGCAGCAACAACTTCCAATCAAACTAGTTTCAAAATATTCAACACGACGATTCTTACATGATAAAGAATGTAATGCAATTGGCACTTACATGACATCACGCACTATCGCTTCAGGAGACAAAATGTCGGCGATTATTGTTCAACATAACACGATATTACAAAGCAGATAATTGCTATACAGATAAGGGAATGGTTCAGGATATGAATGATATCGAAGCTATAAACCATAAGCTATCAGCACAATACAACATTTGAGATGAGATTAACAAAGAAAATATCTATTTTACTTTCTAGGACTTCGCAAACAGAAGAAGTATGACTGGAAAGATTCCAATCTGGCATTGTTCGGATCCGATACAGAAAAAAGTATTAAAAGTAAGTAATACGACACTGCAATAATCGCCTATCAAATGGGACAAAACTGATATACGAGCGCTTGAATATTAATGCATGTAGAATGTTTAGTTGTATTTGTATAAAAAATCTACACGTTCTTACGACTGCTATCGTAGTTTGACATACGCTGTATAAAATATAGTCAACATTATCATTTCAAGAAAGGGATATTGCCCATGCCAAATGATTTTAAATGCATTTCCAGCCTATCATTGGACAAGTAATCTATTACACCCAATTATTCAATAGCCTATAATGACCATATGCGCACCCTATTCCAAAAGCGTCTGAATTTACAGATCCTGAGATATTTGTTCGAAAGGCGAAATTCTGAGACATTAGTTCCTACGAGAATGTTCTGAGACATAATTTCCCAAGAGAATGCTCTAAGACATTAGTTCCTAAGAGAAGTTTTTGAGACGTTAGTTCCTAAGAGAATGTTATAAGACGTTAGTTCCTAAGAGAATGGTCTGCGACGTTAGTTCCTAAGAGAATGTTCTGAGACGTTAGTTCCTAATAAAATGTTATAAGACATTAGTTCTTAACATAATGTTATACGACGTTAGTTCCCAATAGAATGTTCTGAGACATTTGATCCTAAGAGAATGTTCTGAGACATTACTTCCTAAGAGAATGTTCTGAGACATTAGTTCCTAATATAATGTTATAAGACGTTAGTTCCTAAGCGAATGTTCTGAGACGTTGGTTCCTAACAGAATGTTATACGACTTTAGTTCCTAATAGAATGTTCTGAGAAATTTGCTCCTAAGAGAATGTTCTGAGGCATTAGTTCCTAAGAGAATGTTCTGAGACGTTAGTTCCTAATATAATATTATAAGACGTTAGTTCCTAAAGAAAATTTTCTGAGACGTCAGTTCCTAATATAATGTTATAAGATGTTAGTTCCTAAGAGAATGGTCTGCGACGTTAGTTCCTAAGAGAATGATCTGAGACGTTAGTTCCTAATATAATGTTATAAGACATTAGTTCTTAACATAATGTTATACGACGTTAGTTCCCAATATAATGTTCTGAGACATTTGTTCCTAAGAGAATGTTCTGAGACATTACTTCCTAAGAGAATGTTCTGAGACGTTAGTTCCTAATAGAATGTTATAAGACGTTAGTTCCTAAGCGAATGTTCTGAGACGTTGGTTCCTGAGAGAATGTTCTGAGACGTTAGTAACTAATTGAATGTTATAAGACGTTAGTTCCTAAGGGAATGTTCTGAGACGTTGGTTCCTGAGAGAATGTTCTGAGACGTTAGTTCCTACGAGAATGTTCTTAGACGAACGAGTTCCTAAGAGAATGGTCTGAGATATTAGCTCCTAGGAGAATGTTCTGAGATATTAGCTCCTAGGAGAATGTTATGAGACGTTAGTCCCTAAGAGAATGTTCTGTGATATTAGCTCTTAAGAGAATGTTTTGAGATGTTGGAACCTAAAAGGATTCGCAGTCTGACGCCGTTCACGAGGGGCTGAGATTGGATGATAGTCCCGGATGGTGTCAGCCGTGATGTTATTCCCTCAAGGGATGTCCTGAAATGTTAGTGCCTGGGGGATGTCGTAAATCATTTGTTCACAATGTGTAATGCCAAGAGACGTTAGTTCCAGAGGGAATGCCAGGGACCTTAGCCTCTGAGGGCAGATGCTGAGTCACTAGGCGGATTTCAACAGCTTACATGTAGGCCTATAGTTACTATTCAGCAGATTAGATGTAGGCCTATAGTTACTATTCAGCAGCTTACATGTAGGCCTATAGTTACTATTCAGCAGCTTACATGTATGCCTATAGTTACTATTCAGCAGCTTACATGTAGACCCATAGTTACTGTTCGGCAGCTGACATGTAGGCCTATAATTACTATTCAACAGCTTACATGTAGGTCTATAGTTACTATTCAGCAGCTTAAATGTCGGCCTATAATTACTATTCAACAGCTTACATGTAGGCCCATAGTTACTATTCAGAAGCTTACACGTAGGCCTACCGTTACTATTCAACAGTTTACATGTAGGCCTACAGTTACTATTCAGCAACTTACATGTAGGCCCATAGTTACTATTCAGCAGCTTACATGTAGGCCATAGTTAATATTCAGCTGCTTACATGTAGGCCTATAGTTACTATTCAGCAGCTTACATGTAGGCCTATAGTTAATATTCAGCTGCTTACATGTAGGCCTATAGTTACTATTCAGCAGCTTACATGTAGGCCTATAATTAATATTCAGCTGCTTACATGTAGGCCTATAGTTACTATTCAGCAGCTTAAATGTAGGCCTATAATTACTATTCGACCGCTGACATGTAGGCCCATAGTTACTATTCAGCGGCTTACACGATCCCTATAGTTACTATTCAGCAGCTTACATGTAGGGCCATAGTTACTATTCAGCAGCTTACATGTAGGCCCATAGTTACTTTTCAACAGCTTACATGTAGGCCTACACTTACTATTCAACATCTTACATGTAAGCCTATAGTTACTATTCACCAGCTTACATATAGGCCTATAGTTACTGTTCAGCAGCTTACATGTAGGCCTACAGTTACTATTCACTAGCATACATGTGGGCCCATAGTTACTTTTCAACAGCTTACATGTAGGCCTACATTTACTATTCAACAACATACATGTAGGCCTATAGTTACTATTCAACAGGTTACATGTAGGCCCATGGTTACTATTCACCAGCTTACGTGTAGGCCTATAGTTACTGTTCAACAGCTTAAATGTAGGCCTATAATTACTATTCAACAGCTTACATGTAGGCCCATAGTTACTATTCACCAGCTTACATGTAGGTCTATAGTTACTATTCAGCAGCTTAAATGTAGGCCTATAATTACTATTCAACAGCTTACATGTAGGCCCATAGTTACTATTCAACGGCTTACCCGAGGCCTATAGTTACATACCGTTACTATTCAGCAGCTTACACGTAGGCTTACAGTTACTACTCAGCAGCTTACAAGTAGGCCCACAGTTACTATTCAACAGCTTACATGTAGGCCTACACTTACTATTCAACAGCTTACATATAGGCCTATAGTTACTATTCAACAGGTTACATGTAGGCCCATAGTTACTATTCAACAGCTTACATGTAGGCCTATAGTTACCATTCAACCGCTTACATGTAGGCCTATAGTTACTATTCAACAGCTTACATGTAGGCCTATAGTTACTTACTGTTCAGCAGCTTACATGTATGCCTACAGTTACTATTCGCCAGCTTACATGTAGACCTACAGTTACTATTCAGCAGCTTACATGTAGGCCTATAGTTACTATTCAGCAGCTTACATGTAGACCTACAGTTACTATTCAGCAGCTTACATGTAGACCTACAGTTACTATTCAGCAGCTTACATGTAGGCCTATAGTTACTATTCAACAGCTTACATGTAGGCTTAGAGTTACTATTCAACAGCTTACAAGTAGGCTTAGAGATACTATTCAGCGGCTTATATGTAGGCCTATAGTTACCTTGAAATTTAGGTTTTGGGAATTTAGGTTTCAATGTTTTAAACTGATTTCAACACTCGAAAGAGTGTGCGGGGCATAGCTAGAAATGGGTGGGGGCATGGCTAGAAATGGGCGGGGCAGAGTTAGAAATAGGTCCCACTATTGGAGCTGGCATATTAACCCTTTAATGTCTAAATTTTGTCAAGAAAATAAAAATATTTCCTTATTGAGTGTTCATTTGCAGGCCAAGAGAAGAGTATTTTTGAAAATTTACCACTGGAACGCTGTAACCGAGCGAGTCATTTCAGTGGTAAAATTTCAAAAATACTCTTGGTCTGCAAATGGACATACCTCAAGCCCACTGCAGCGGCTGGTTTGTGCCGGTTTCGTCTAGAAAGTGTTAACAGCTACGCAACTCTTAAGCTGGACGCACTGACCATCACATGTAATCTTCGCCATCCTCAGTTCCACCAACATCATAGTGTCTCTTTGGAGCTTATTCATGATTATCTGCACACCTTTCACGTTTTACCTTCATTCATTCCATATTTCAGTGATTATGTGTGTCTCTCTGCTTGTCGCGGCGGCGGGTGGGGGAGGGGTGTGATGGTGGTGTTTTATCTTCATTCATTCCATAGTTCAGTGATTATGTGTGTCTGTCTGCGTGTGGCGGCGGGGGGTGGGGGTGGGGGGTTGTGATGGTGGTGTTTTATCTTCATTAATTCCATATTTCAGTGATTATGTGTGTCTGTTTGCTTATCGCGGCGGTGGGTGTGTGATGGTGGTGTTTTATCTTCATTCATTCCATATTTCCGTGATTATGTGTGTCTATCTGCTTGTGGCGTGGGGGTGGGGGGGGGATTTGTGATGGTGGGTTATTTTACCTTACAGCAAGCGACGTTTTCTATTCTGAATGACTCCATTATTATTTCTGACATCTTAAATGTCTAAGCCTAATATTGTTTTAGTAAAGTGATGGCTAATTGCTCTCTACGCTGGTGTAAGTAAAAGTGAAAGTGACTCGGCACTTAGCTGTGTCAAATGTATGAATTATGTATGGTTCTGAGCGCCATTAGATTCTGATATCAATAATACAATTACCCTCCTATTATGCCAAACAGCACCAATCTGCACGTTCTATAGCCACTTGATGATACAGAGCCTGGTTGATACCTATACTAGCATCATTGATTGTACCAGCACCGCTTCTACACCACCATCGATACAACTTATACTAGACTAATTAGAAGTATTTGACATAGGCTTAATGCTATGAGAGACTATTATAATATTTTATGTCAATAATGCTTTGAGAATAATTTCGATAATATTATGTTAGCCTGAATTGAATTCTTTTATCATTATGATCTATGTTGCGTACTGCCATTGACCTGAATCAGCTACGTGTTTACAGTTGTGTTAGCCTATGTATTTATGTATTTGTATTTACTTATCCGAATCCATACTATACGGGTCGTATACATACTACACAGTCGTATGTATACATGTTTATTGTATTCTACGGCTGTAGTATTAGAAACATCCTACAGCTCCAATCAGCCCTTTTTCGCTTTCATAGCACGCTTAACAGATTTATGCAATAACGTGCGTGCGTGCGTGCGTGCGTGCGTGCGTGCGTGCGTGCGTGCGTGCGTGCGTGCGTGCGTGCGTGCGTGCGTGCGTGCGTGTAATATTTAAGGCGTTTATATGCTAGTTCCCAATGATAGGGTCTAGACTTACGCCTGGCCTTTATGGTTTCTGTTGAATTCTTGTGAATTCTTGTGACGTCGGTTTGTGCATTAGCTTGTGTCTCTCTGTGTGTGTATTGCTCGTTGTCTCTCGATTTTGTCTCATGTTACTGTTCTTGTCCATGGCTTTTCTGTTGCTCCTCATGCTTGGGCGTGGGGGATGGGGAGGGCCTAACCTGGACCTAACGGGGGTGGGGAAGGGATGGGGTAGGTGCTGGGTCGGGAGGGGGGGGTGTGTGGTATGCAATAACGTCCTCTCCTGGCTTTATATTTGCTGGCTACTAGTAGGGCGAAATCTAAGGCTTGCTGTGCTCGCGTGTCTTCTGGCATCCTTAGCACATAGCTGAACAAGGACCATCTTTACTGGGCAACCTTTGCGGATCTCCATGGTTCCCCGCCACGAAGTGGATCGACATTTTCTGTAGTTTCATGCGTTGTCGATAGGTATATGTGGTGAACTCTGGTTTGGACTCATTCATAAAGAAGATTCTTAATTCTTGGTTTGCTGTAGATATTGGGAGAACTCGTCAAGAGGTTCCTTTTCCTCATCTGTGACATCCACATCGGCGGCATATTCCATCACTAGTGGCATACCCTGTTTTGGTCTGTGGAATTTTCCCCCACAGATTTCATTGCAGCAGCAATGTAACAGGTGAAAAACACAGGTGATAGACCGCCTCCCTGTGGGGAGCCGATTGATGTCTCAAACTCTGCAGACTTCACCAACTTGACTCATACTCTCAGCTTGGTGTCTGAAAGTAGTAGACTAGTCGCCACTCATCTTCATTGGTACTGTCCTGATGTAGTGCATCTAGGGTATTGGGGCATTTACTTGTGTCGAAGGCTCGTGACATTTTAATGCCCATTTTGTGGAAATCCCAGTGGTCAGACATGACTACTGACACAAGCATGCATGTGCTGAGTCCATACAATGTCTGGGCAGCTGCATCCACGTTCAAAGCCACTTTGACATGATCCAGTGAAGTCATCGATCTTGTCTCGGATGGGATATATAGAATAACATTGGATAGGATTTTTTGTATCCAGTTGAGACGCATGGTGGGCCGCAGATTGGCTGGAGGGCCGGGTTTTTCGAACTGCATTAAGTAAGTAATACTCAGGGCTCGGGCTGCCCGATGACAGTATCCGTGGCTGTGAGTTGATCAGCTAGGAAGTAGGCTTGCACGATATTGTCCTAATCGCGATATATCGTGGTGAGAAAATCGCGATATTTCGATATATCGTATAGCTTATTTTATGGCATGAATTCACGGGGCGAATTGGTCTTGGGTTGAGTTGGACTGCACGGTGTGGCTTATGTAGACATGTCGGCTTCCCTATGAGAGTTCATATTAGTCTTAACCGAAAATGACTTCTAATTGGTAAATTTCAACAAAAACACTAAATGCAGTCGCCAAGATGCTTAAAGAACGATCGTTAATAACACGAAAATAGGAAATTTCCCCAGTGTAAATCTTTGACGCCTTACACCTTTGTTTAATGTATACCTTGTCCATCATTGCGGGAGTGAAATTATTACATTTGACAACCCAACTATTGCGTACTCTGTTATAACCATCGTTTATTAGATCAAAATTAATCTAAAAATTTGACATTTCTTTGTGAAAATTTACAAATCACGTGATATTAGATCCATAGATATCTAATGTTTAGATCTGATCCTCATTTACAGAGTACCCGTTTACTAATAATAGTTAGCCTTCATAAACATCTCGGATAGTTCACCTTGCAGGCTAAGGCGTGTATACCGTCTCATTTAGCTATCACATTTGTGAACGCACTACCTCTCGCCTCCAAAAACAGGAGAGTAAGCAATATCACGTGATTTATATATTTTCGCGACGCCATTTAATGTCAAATTTAGGATTAATTTAGGTTTTATAAACCATTCTTATTAAGAAATATATAATATTTATACAGTCCCAGGTAATAATTTCACTCAGGCGATCATGGTTTTGAGGTATACAGTACCGCGGCAAGAAATTGTACCGGTAAATTGCGTTCAATTTTCGTATTATTAGTCCATCTTTTAAAATAATTTTAAAGAATGAACTTCAACTTTTTCTTGACCTATTCCTAATATAAGCCCACCCCTCTCGCAAAGATGTTGGTTTGGAAATAAATTGAACAGCTTGCGGTAATAGAAGGCTACGCTACAAATACATGACAAATAGTCAGAATATGGCGTGACATTAAAATCTTCGTGATATTTCGATTTTTTCAAAATCACATAGCCTACTAGGAAGCGTGCTTGTTGAATAGCAAGGTCTTTTAAGCGTTCATTCGTGTGGCGTAGAATGATAATGCGCCTGCGAAGTTTGGCGTGGGCTTCACTTTGGCCAGTTTGATAGATGCACAGCCGTAATGGTTTCTGCTCTGCTGATAGTGTCACTGCTACGGAATCATCAATCTACCTAGTTCGGTTGCTGTTTTTGAAAACTCCTACGGTGCTGTTATCTGATCGGAGCTGACGCCGATGTTATCTATCTGCTCCAAGAAGCTAATGTATGACATTTGAGTGTCAGTTTCGCTGAGAGCTTGGGTGACTCTTCCCTCTTGCCTGGTATAGTGTTTTATAGCTGCGTTAATCGAGATATCAACGTTCAACTCCACATTCCCAGGCTTCAATCACATCCATGATACTTCCAAACGAATGAAAAACAGTCAGTGTCACAGCTATCTATAAGAGCCAGTGGCACAGCTAATCTATAAGAGCCAGTGTCACAGCTATATATAAGGAAGGAGACCGTAAAAATCGAATTAGCTATATACCTACCTATAAGCCTAACATGTATATTCTGCAAGATACAAGGAACTCTGCTCAGAGAAAAGAACATGCACCATATTAATGACTACACACTCTTTTGACGACATTCTTGGGTATGGTTTTGTCAACGACCCACAATATTACGGCCGCTACACGTACAGAGATGTTGACTGAAATCCGAGAGAACGGTGGTTGCGTCGATGTAATCTTCCGTGACTTCATAAAAGCATTCGGCAAACTTCTATATAGCGCGGACTAATTCATGACCTGAAACCATACGAGATTGCATAGTCATCTTAATCCATATCTATACAGCACTATGCCTGGATCAGCATTTTCTCAACAAAGGATAACAACGAATAACAATCAATGGAAATAGGCTATATCACACTAGAAAGTCTGACGTCACTAGCAGAATATCATCAAGGACCAGTGCTTAAAAACGCTCAGAAATAACTTACCAGGTCTCCAAAACCAAATAAAATATACTATTGAATATTTTGAGAACGATAACAATAAATGTTGAGCATAATTCCATTAATTGCTATGAGAGAAAACATTGAATCTGTGTTTCCGTGAGTATATTGTTAGCTACAATGCATTGCTTCTGTGTTCTATAGAGGAATCGGCAGAGACAGAGGCAGCTTGGAGAGAGGCCGGTCAGAAACTTGGACTGCAAATATGGCGCATTGTGGTGAGTGACGCGCATGATATGTCAACATATATCTATTGCATTGCAGCCACAGTAGAAGTAGCTGCCACTGTAGCCGCAGCAGAAGTAGTAGTAGTAGTAGTAGTAGTAGTAGTAGTAGTAGTAGTAGTAGTAGTAGTAGTAGTAGTAGTAGTAGTAGTAGTAGTAGTAGTAGTAGCAGCAGCAGCAGCAGCAGCAGTAGTAGTAGTAGTAGTAGTAGTAGTAGTAGTAGTAGCAGCCGTAATTTGTCTTAAAAGTCTGGAAATACAGTGCTCTTGATGAAGAGAATAATTTAGTATCATTGAAAGGGATGTTTGCGACTTTTTCGTTTGATGACGAAAGGCAAATCTAAATCTTTCATCATACACTGTGTAGAATGGACTTTTCCATTTTTAGCTATGCCCCGCCCATCACTAGTTAAGCTCCACCCACACCTCGCCGTGTTGGGATTGATCGATCCCCAAATGCCCTAGCTATCAATTTCCTGAAAACTATGCAGGGAAGCTGTTGAATATTTTGTAACTAATTTGACTGGGTGCTGTTGCTGCCTATGGCAGCAACAGCGCCCAGTCAAATTAGTTTCAAATTAGTTTCAAAATATTCAACAGAATGTTTATTAAATAGTAAAAGCAAACAATTTGTACAACAACGCATAGACCGTCTTCAAATATGCGTTCGTGACGTACTTATCGACGTCAGTCACGACGTCATTCATTATGATGTCATTCTACACATCGCGTGGTTGATTATGACGGCATATGATGGGTGGGTACTCTGGAAAGGTGAATTATCGCCAATCAATTCGATAAGTTAAATTCCTAACCTTCATACATGCTTTATTGAAGTACTATGAAACAGCTTTCTGCAAAACTAATTTTGGCTAAAAATGCTAATCTGACTACTAAAACGTTACCGTTTGCTCATTGTACCAAATAGATAAATATTTGTACCCGTCTCTGACACATTGTTTTTGTAAATTAATCTTGATTATGGAGAAAAATTTGATTTTTATTCAAAGTTAATGCTTAGATACAAACTGGAGACTGTTGCTGTCTTAGATAACTGCTGATGCTTCGTTTTAAAATGGCCAATCTTCTGTTATCTCTATTTAGTGTTAATGTGGCTAGCAAAATGTTGGTATAAGATTACAATATTTTTACGGATTTCAAATGATCCGGGATAATTTCGGAAACTGTTTGTTAAAATAAAGTGAGATTACTTTTTTAAAATGGTAGTGATAATTGTTTTGTTTACTAACTTAAGTTACAATGCGCAAACACTCCGAGATAAGCTAAGAAACTGCGCGTTAAAGTAATGTGGAATGACTAAAGACAGCGGCGATATGTATTATTGTTTGCAAGATTACAGACATAAGCACGATTTGTTAACTAGTGCACATTAGGCCCCTATGCCATTTATTTTTATTGAATATATATTTGTTGAATAATATTATGTCTGGAAAGATTAATAACTATTTGAGGGGAGTTTATAAATTCACGTTTGTTTATTGTATGACCTTTCACTCTTTTGATACATTTTTTAAATATTTTAGGGTTTTTTATTCGTAGTAAACATTATATTATATTATTATTATATATATATATATATATATATATATATATATATATATATATATATATATATATATATATATATATATATATATATATATATATATATATATATATATATCGTATCTGCATGTTATCTTATGCAGAAATTCAAAGTGACTCACTGGCCGAAAGAAGAATATGGCAAATTCTATAGCGGAGATTCCTACATAATCCTGAATGTAAGTAATAACTACTTCATTTCACCTTTCCAGTTTATCCATCGATCATATGACGTCATAATTAACTAAGTGACGTGTATAATGACGTCATAATCATGACGTCATGAATGATTCGAAATAGTCCGTCTTTAATGCTTAATAGTCCGACACATTGTGCGAATTGTATGTCTTTGCTATTTAAGAAACATGCTGTTGAATATTTTGACTAGGTGTTCAGTCAAATTAGTTTCAAAATATTTAACAACATACCTGTATTTTTTCTGAAAATTGATAGTCAGGGAGTTCAGAAGTCGATCTAACCCAACACGAACGAGGTGTGGGTGGAGCTTAGATAGCGATGGGCGGGGCATAGCTAAAACTGGAAAGGTCGATTAACGGCCACACCACTTGGATGTATGCTCAATATATTACCTTGCTATGACACAATGGAGGACTAGTGTAATACTCAGTGTATATGGAGAATGGGCTTGTACAGGAGAATATGCAGTTCCATTTACAAGAAGATCAATATATTCATCTAAAAGTGATTGCCATTGCTCCGAGGGCTGCGCGGTTTGGCTTACAGCCATTTCGGTTTTGATATGACTTCATATCGGTTTTAACCGAATATCGGTTTCATGGCATTTCCTCGTCCCACCTAGATATCCTGTTCATCAGTGAGGACACACATTGGTTGAGCGGTTGGTAGATTCGTGCTTAGATTTGCTTTGTTTTATTGCAGACATACAAAGAGGAAGGCTTTGATGAACTTTTGTATGATGTTCACTTCTGGATCGGAAAGTACAGCACACAGGTGAGAACCTGACATAGTTACCATCAGACAGCATAGTTACCATCAGACAGCATAGTTACCATCAGACAGCATAGTTACCATCAGACAGCATAGTTACCATCAGACATAGCATTGTTACCATCAGACATGGCATAATTACCATCAGACATGGAATATTTACCATCAGACATGGCATAGTTACCATCAGGCATGGCAAAGTTACCGTCAGACATGCCATGGTTACCGTCAGATATGGCATAGTTACCATCAGAAATGACATAGTTACCGTCAGACATGACATAGTTACTGTCAGACATGGCATAGTTACTGTCAGACATGACATAGTTACCATCAGACATGGCATAGTTACCATCAGACATGGCATAGCTACCATCAGGCATGGCATAGTTACCATCAGACATGGCATAGTTACTGTCAGACATAGCATTGTTACCATCAGACATAGCATTGTTACCATCAGACATGGCATAGTTACTGTCAGACACGGCATAGTTACCATCAGACATGGCATAGTTACTGTCAGACATGGCATAGTTACCGTCAGACATGGCATAGTTACTTCCAGATATGAGACCCAGGTTTACAGGCGCGTATTCACACCAGAATGCTTGAAAATAAAATTATTTAGATTGCATACTTTTTAAAGCTTGAATTGTGAACCTCAATGTAATGAAACGAAACAATTCTTGACAAATGATGATTTCATTACCTACAAATTAAAATATTTTTTTAGTTGTGAAATTGATTTAGAGACATTAGTCCCTAAATCAAATTCACAACAAAAAGAATTATATTAATTTATAGGTAATGAAATCATCATAATGCTAAGAATTGTTTCGATTCAATTACAATGAGTTACATAATTTAAGCCTCTAAAAGTATACAATTTAAACAATTTTATTTTCAAGCATTCTGGTGTGAATGAATATGTACCTTTAAACACATGCTGTCTATTATCCTGTAGGATGAATATGGAACTGCGGCTTATAAGACGGTGGAGTTAGACACCTTGTTGGATGATAAGCCTATTCAGCATAGAGAAGTGCAAGGACACGAGTCCGCGCTATTCAGGAGCTACTTCAAATCTATCACGTGAGTATACGCCCGCATGCCTCGGCACATTTAAAATAGAAACTACTCGAAACTCCTAACATAAGGCCGAATCATATATCAGCTCAGGCCTAAGAGTCACATCTCAGCGCGGTTCACAATATACGTTTCGGTTCTGTTCATACGTGAAATGGAAATCTCCGTTCTGGAAGGAAGTTTAATTGTTAAAATTACTATTATATAAGTATGCCAAAGAACGTGTTCTAGAGGTACGAGAAGGCGGGGAAAAGGGAGCGCGGGGCATAAAGTAAAGGGGCATCAACTCCCCCCCCTACCCCCTCTCACACATCGTACACTACATCGTCGGCTAAAGTAGCTGTGCCACTTTGGTTAATTTTGCGCTTGTTGATGCATGTATCTATGCGAAGCAATACATAGCAAACATATTTGTTTCAATAGCAACTGCTGAATTAAGATTGATATTAAATATATGGTTTATTAAGCTATAATACGTTACAAAATAAACTATAGGCCTACATATGCATTATAATATTGGGAGAAATGTGAAGATGAAGTAAATGCTACTGGGGCAAAACGGGACACACCCTTTTCTGGGAAAACGAGACAGCATCCCATTATGCCCCAATAATAATAGCCAAATATTATCCATGTCCTTCATGTTTTCTCACTGTGGTAAAAAGCGACACCATGCCCCATTTTGCTCCTACCGTGGTGTAAAAATTGAGTTTTTTGCAAAAAAATAATTTTGCATCGGTGGCCTCTTTTGCCCCGCCTTCCCCTATGTTATTAGAAACAGGAATATGGCTTCTCATTGTCTTCATACAAGTATTTATGTCATTCAAGCCCAATGTCCTATTTCCTGGTTAGGCCATATTCCAGCTCCACACCCGGAACCAGCAACTATTCCATTGATGCTGGTATAGTGTCTATCTGGGTGAGTCTTTCCCTTCTCTCTGACTGACGACAGACAATTTGAGACAAACACGTCATTTTCTGTACTTATATTTTCATTTATAGCTTATTGGAAGGCGGGGCTGATAGCGGTTTCCGAACTGTTAAGCCCGAGCAATACAGACACAGATTGCTTCACTTCAAAGGGGATCGCTTCGGCATCAAGATTAAAGAGGTGGGTAGGGCCTACAGTCACTTTCAATTTCAAGTTTATTCGGTAACTTCTTCAGAAGTGTACGAAACATATATATATATATATATATATATATATATATATATATATATATATATATATATATATATATATATATATATATATATATATATATATATAATGGGCGGCTACATATTTTATATACATAATTAAATCGTATACGTGTTTATGTTTTTCAATGATATAAATAAAGATGATGATATTAGTGGTCGTAAACTGATGATGGAGATAATGATGATGAGGTTGCGTCAGATTAAAGTAGTCCGAGTTCTCTGACTCCACCCCATGCCGATTCTGATATCCCGGCATATCAGAATCGGCATGGGGTGGAGACAGAGAACTCGAACTAGTCTAAATGAGATGAATACGGTGTCATGGGGATGTTAAATCACTTATTGCTGCAAAGGAAATGACCGTCTCGCGGTTACGGGGAGAGATGTCCATGTGTAATCGCTATGTACGTCTTTATCGTTAAGAGAGGGACTCATTTCTAGCTATTCCCGTCCATTTCTAGCTATTCCCGTCCATTTCTAGCTATTCCCGTCCATTTCTAGATATTCCCATCCATTTCTAGCTATTCCCGTCCATTTCTAGCTATTCCCGTCCATTTCTAGCTATTCCCATCCATTTCTAGCTATTCCCGTCGATTTCTAGCTATTCCCATCCATTTCTAGCTATTCCCGTCCATTTTTAGCTATTCCCGTCCATTTCTAGCTATTCCCATCCATTTCTGGCTATTCTCGTCCATTTCTAGCTATTCCCGTCCATTTCCAGCTATTCCCGTCCATTTCTAGCGAAGTTCCGCCCACTTTTTATTGTTGGAATAGATTTGAAACTTTGAATCATGAATTCCCAGAATCAAAATCTCAAGATAAATATACAGGACAGCTGCTGGAAATTTTTATATTAATTTGACTGGGTTGATGACGCATGCTGTAAGATATTTAAGAGAATGTTTATTAAGTTGTACAATACTCAAAGATACACAATTCGTACACTTTCGCGACAGACTTTTCGATTTTCACCACAAAATTTTCTTACGTATTTGATAATGAAGTGATGCGCTTGAGTGACGATCCGATCTATGTATTGTAAATAGACATAGTCTTACATAAACAGCTTTATCCAGTCCAAGGATTATAAGCCGATGTATCTTTCCAATATAGGCTATTGATTAGGCATCAAGCAGAGGACGATGTTTATTCTCTATTAGAGATCAAAGCTTGTCCACTACTGTAGCGATGATGATGATGATGATGATGATGATGAATAGAATTGCGTAAATAAAATTTTGTTAATAAGCCAATGACAATACTGATGACGACAACTGTAATCGTGATGGCAAGTATGATGACAATCATAGTGATAACACCGATGATGACAACGACGATGGTGGCGATGACGATGACAACAATACCCATGTTGTTTTTATTGTTGTTGTTGTTGTTGTTGTTGTTGTTGTTGTTGTTGCTGTTGTTGTTTGAGAATCTGATGTCGACACCGACGCCGCCGACGATGTTAGCGGCGGTGGCGACGACGGCGACCATGATGACGACGACGATGGCGACGGGTATGATTATGATGTGTCGAAGATGGTGGTGATGATGATGATTGGTTGATTGATTATTCATGTAATATCATAGGTGCCACACTGCAGGGGATGCCTGGATTCATCAGATGTATTCATCCTTGACATGGGTCTCACAATCTATCAGTGGAATGGCAGGACAAGCAATGGTCACGAGAGAATAAAGGTGATCACAGTTTAAAAACAAGTTTCTTAATAACAAAATATGTCCATACAGTTCTTCAGTGTATCAACGTAAGCACACTGTCTGTACACATCTATTAGACCACGACAATGACGTATGTCACAGTTTTATGTACAGTATGCGCCGGAGATTCCCAGTTAACCACGGAGCATTAAATTGCGGATTAACGCTATCATGGCGAAGACAGCCACACTCCGCCTCTACAGTCGTGCTGAGAAATACTCATTAGCAGACCAAGAGAAGAGTATCTTTGAAAATCTACCACTGGAATGACTGGCTCGAAAACTGATCCAATCATTCCAGTGATAAGTTTTCAAGAATAGTCTTTTCTTGGCCTGCAAATTGACATTCAAAAAGGAAATATTTATTATTCTTAACTAAATTTAGCCATTAAATGTGTGAATATCTATGATGTTTGGCCATATGTTTTTGGTCACTGTATGGCTATCTGACATCTATGTATATGTGATTAAATGCGCCTGTTGGCATTGCTGGATAGCTATAATGACGCATCTTATCATTGAAGGCGATGCAGTATCTGTCCACTTTGAAGAGCGAGAGATGTGGAAGGGCAGAGACTGAGACAATAGATGAAGAGGGCACAGACTCCGCAGTGAGTATAATGACAAACGGAGCATATCAGTATTTCTTTTTTTACTCAACCGTTGGCAATAAATCGTGTATTGTTTGTGTGGAATGTATGATTGTTTCACCTGCTTATTGCCGGCAATATCATGTATTGTTTGTGTGGAATGTATGACTGCCCTTTCACCTGCTTAGTCATTCATATTTCATGTTCATCCACTCAAATTTGATGTCCATTCCATTACGCTCATTTACGTATCCGTTATTTTCAAACGAGTCTTACTAGATGTTATGGTTTGGTGTCATTAGATTGACGTGTGCATTCATCCGCACTCAGCTACATACGGTCAAACATGTCCCTAATGAACACAGATGTTTTTCTGGATAGAAGATAACGGTATTCTAAGGCAGAAGCTCACAATATTCAGCTCCATAAAAAGGCAACAACGTGTGCAAAGTTTTTTTTAGAGCTTTACAGCCGCAATACATGTTTGAGCAGTGTGCATGTTTGATAATTTGTCGTACTTTAATATTTCAACATTGACACTATCGTTCAAGCTTCGATACAGGAAATGACACTTTCCTTCAAGCCTCGATACAGGAAATGACAATTTCCTTCAAGCCTCGATACAGGAAATGACACTTTCCTTCAAGCCTCGATACAGGAAATGACACTTTCCTTCAAACTTCGATACAGGAAATGACACTTTCCTTCAAGCCTCGATACAGGAAATGACACTTTCCTTCAAGCCTCGATACAGGAAATGACACTTTCCTTCAAGCCTCGATACAGGAAATGACACTTTCCTTCAAGCCTCGATACAGGAAATGACACTTTCCTTCAAGCCTCGATACAGGAAATGACACTTTCCTTCAAGCCTCGATACAGGAAATGACACTTTCCTTCAAGCCTCGATACAGGAAATGACACTCCTTCAAGCCTCAATACAGGAAATGACACTTTCCTTCAAGCCTCGATACAGGAAATGACACTTTCCTTCAAGCCTCGATACAGGAAATGACACTTTCCTTCAAGCCTCGATACAGGAAATGACACTTTCCTTCAAGCCTCGATACAGGAAATGACACTTTCCTTCAAGCCTCGATACAGAAAATGACACTTTCCTTCAAGCCTCGATACAGGAAATGACACTTTCCTTCAAGCCTCGATACAGGAAATGCATCTCAGCTCAGAACTTCATTATTAATATTTAACCCCTCTTATGCCAAGAGTGCCTCGAAGCGCTCAAAACGCTTCACAGATAAATTAAGATATCTCAAAGAAATTTTAAGAGAAGACTATTTTTGTAGATTTACTACTGAAATTAACAAATATGGCTTTCAGTTATTCAGCAAATGGATATTCTTCATAGTGGCTGTCGATGTCGCTTTTGTCCTGCTTGATCATGAATGTGGTAATCGTCAAGAAAGCCAAAATTTCCTGCTTAGTCAGTATCACTTTATAGGAAAAAGGAAGATTATTTTTTGAAAATTTACCACTAGAATCACTGGCTCGGTTACCGAGCCAGTTATTTTAGTGGTAAATTTTCAAAAGATATTCTTTTCTTAACCTGTAAATCGACACTCCTCAATACCACTTCAGGGGCCGGCTTTGCCCACGTGGCCATTAAAGGGTTAACTTGGCATAAGAGGAGTTAACCGCTCTCTATAAAATCATGTAGCGATATTATAACGGTATTATGGCGGTATTATGACGCTATTATGGTGGTATTATGGCGGTATTATGGCGGTATTATGACGCTATTATGGCGATATTATGATGCTATTATGGTGGTATTATGGCGGTATTATGGCGGTATTATGACGCTATTATGGTGGTATTATGATGGTATTATGGCGGTATTATGACGCTATTATGGTGGTATTATGGCGGTATTATGGCGGTATTATGACAGTATTATGGCGCTATTATGAAGCTATTATGGTGGTATTATGGCGGTATTATGACGGCATTATGGCAGTATTATGACGCTATTATGATGCTATTATGACGCTATTATGGCGGTATTATGGCAGTATTATGACGCTATTATGGCGGTATTATGATGCTATTATGGCGGTATTATGCCGCTATTATGGCGGTATTATGACGCTATTATGGCGGTATTATGATGGCATTATGGCAGTATTATGACGCTATTATGATGCTATTATGACGCTATTATTATGGTATTATGGCAGTATTATGACGCTATTATGGCGGTATTATAACGCTATTATGGCCGTATCTGGAATGATTCACCTTCAAGAGACTGTACCATAGTTGCCATGTATTGCATTCACAGCATCCATTCTATGCCAGCTTGGAGGAAAACTCTGAAGATATGGATGATAGTGATGCGGATGAGATCAAGGATAAGACAAAGGAATTATTCAGGTTAGCTCTATGCATAGACCTTTGTAGTGGTAATGCAGGTGCCATTGGCGATACTACGTCAGTGTGACTTTCAGGTATTGACGTGTATTTAATTGTTTTAGTAAAACCTGTCTATAACGGACACCTTATGGAGCATTTAAAAGTCGTTACTAAAGACAAGTGGTTACATAATTCGTATGAAATGACCTCTGGGGGTCAGGAGATGGTAGCTATATAAGGTAGGTGCTCTTAGTACCCCCCCCCCCCCCCCGCCATTGGGGCACAATAGTGGATATAAATGTTTGAGCAATGGACATTTCCGGTTTTAGCTATGCCCCGCCCATCTCTATCTAAGCTTCACCCACACCTCGCTCGTGTTGGGATCGATCGATCTCTGAACACCGTGACTATCAATTTCCAAAAAACTACACACGTAAGCTGTTGAATATTTTGAAACTAATTTCACAGCACCAGCGCCCAGTCAAATTAGTTTCAAAATATTCAACAGCATGTTTATTAAATAGCAAAGAATTACAAAGACAAAGAATTTATACAACGTGTCGGCCTCGTTGAGATTTGATGACGTCTATATGGAACCCTTTGTGATGTAATGATTGTGACGTCATCATACACGCGCTGAGCTGATTATGACGTCATGCGAGGTCAGATGATGGATGGATACTCTGGAAAGAGGAATTCAGAAAGCTTACCCTCTATTGCTTGTTTCCGATTATTGGTTTAAACAATCACCTACACTCTTTCTAGGGAGTATACACTATTGGGCAATGCATCAATATAAATGTTTATAAGGTATACATCATGCCGTTATAATAGACTCTAATGATACCAATGTTTGTCATATAGCTAAGTGTAGATGGCAAAGGCAATGATGATGACGATGATGACAGTTAATCATAATGATGATGACGGCAACTGTTCGATGACATGTGTTTGCTGCTGTGAAGCAAACCACTGTTTATACCGGGTACTGTTTATACTGGGTACTGTTTATACCAGGTACTGTTTATACCTGGTACGGTTTATACTGGGTACAGTTTATACTGGGTACAGTTTATACCGGGTACTGTTTTAGACCGACTACTGTTTATACCGGGTACAGTTTATACCTGGTACTGTTTTATACTGACTACTGTTTATACCGGGTACAGTTTATACCTGGTACTGTTTTATACTGACTACTGTTTATACTGGGTAAGGTTTATACCTGGTACTGTTTTATACTGACTACTGTTTATACCGGGTACAGTTTATACCTGGTACTGTTTTATACCAGGTACTGTTTATACCGAGTACTGTTTATACTGGGTACTGTTTATACTGAGTACTGTTTATACCGGTTACTGTTTTATACCGGGTACTGTTTATACCGGGTACAGTTTATACTGTTTTTTAGCAAACTTAATTTGTTGATTGTGTATTTATTTATTTTACTCTCATTCTATATCGGCAGACTTTCAGATTCAAGTGGCCGTATGAAGTTCTCACTGGAGAAGAAAGGAACAGTAAAAATGTCAGATTTTGACAGTAAGGTAAGCATAGATTTATACCTTTAATATACAGTATAATATGTATAGAAATGGTTTAGCAGGTCAATATTAATAATATAAAGCAAAATATCACACAGATTCTGGGGCGGATTGTTTGTGTTCCATCGCAATTCATTGGACTGTTTTGTACGTAGAGTAATAAAGTATTCTGAAAAGATTGGCCAACACTAACAACATTATATTACTGATGGTGTCGAAATTTCTGTGTGGAAATAGTATGCAGTAATAATCAAAATTATATCACAAAAGTAATCTTGAACATTTCCAATATTTATTTATACCGTCGGCCTCATTTTGAGCTCTGGAAACCATACCCAGTCAACGGAAAGCACCATATATAGGGCCTATATAGCATTGTAATGTGCGGTAGCGTAGTCAGACTCGCGAATCCGGATCTATGTGTTGCAAAATCAACTTTGGGTGCAAAACTTGGTAGTAGTAGTAGTAGTAGTAGTAGTAGTAGTAGTAGTAGTAGCCAAATTGAGTTGGCCTGGTAGTTAGCGCATAGTGGTAGCTAGGGTTGGGGAGGGGGAGACTAAAATCTTGGCGTGGCGTTTGATTTCCTATCTCAGCTACGCGTATGATAATGGGCATAACAGATATTGTTAAGCTACCTTCGTGGCGAATAATCTATTAATAGCATGTGATAAGACACCACCCCTACAATCTCAAGTGTGCCATATATTAAAACATTATATATTGGTGCAATGACCTGTCAAATAATAGTTTATCTCTGGTCAGACTGGTTGCTCTTGTTGTTATCAATTGATATTTTGATAAAAAGGACACATCGCTCACCTGGGTTGTCTTGTATAATAGACACTGTCGTCTGTCATCTATCTGTCATCTGCCACTCTGTTAATAATTGTTGCACGTTTACCCATTTTCCTTGATGGAATAAAACATAATTTAGCAGATAGATTATGTTCTTTTAGTTATGCCCGTTGCTATGGAAACCCATGTGGAGAATACGTCTGCAGCATGGTTCATCATCTGCTGATGGATTAAAACCCCGTTTGACAGATATACTTGAAATTTGAACAATAAGATTTACCAAGAAAACCCAGCCGTAGGATCTTTGCTAGATTTTCAAAGTATTTAAACCGGTGAGGGGAAGTCTATATTTGTTGCACGTTCTTGTTTTTGGTTAACCTGTTATCCTAAATGTGGTAAGAATGGTGACAATAACAACGGGTACTATGTTGGTGAACATAGTGCTGATATTTTAAGGAAATACAGATAGATAACCATTTAATATAAGCATTGGTTATTGTAATATTAATTTTATTATTTCTTTATGGATTTGCAATTATAACCATTGAAGCATTTATTCATTGAAATACGGGTACTGTGAAGATGAGTCACATGTCATTTGATTGGATAGCTAATTAAATATCTGTTTCTGAGCGATATCACATGACCAGCATTAACGTTTATCATCGTCTGTATATAGGATGTGTTCATACTGGACACTAAAGAAGAAGTGATTGTCTGGATTGGACGCAAAACCTCCACAGCTGAGCAGAAAAATGCACTGATCTTTGCACACGTGAGTACAGTGAACATGACTTTTTCATCACCGAAATATGCATTAGTAGATGTATCCACTTCTAGCTATGCCACGCCCATTTCTAGCTATGCCACATCCACGTTTTGCGCGTGCTTGAATCGACTTATATTGGCCTAATTTAAACCATGAATTCTCAGAATACCATTTTCAAGGTAACTATACAGGTAAGCTGTTGGGTTCTTTGAAACTAATTTGACTAGGTGCTGTACTGCCTATGGCAGCAACAGCGTCCAGCCAAATTCATTTCAAAATATTCAACATAATGTTTATTAAATGTCAAATCCATCAAAAACATATAATTCGTACATTTGGGGGACTTCGCAATGAGATAGATAGGTCATTCATTAACGAATTCTGATTGTGACTTCAGCTTACATGTGACATAATTGAAAGACGACGTCATATACTTGAGTGACAGATCGGATTCACTCATTAGTGTCTGATGTTGTGAGTCGATTGTTGACCAATTTATTTATTTTTATATTTATATTTTTACTGCGCAATTGATAGAGATCGAGGTGTAATATACATTAACCTTCTTTCACATATGTCATGGAAGAGGTGTAATATACATTCACCTTCTTTCACATATGTCATGGAAGAGGTGTAATATACATTAACCTTCTTTCACATATGTCATGGAAGAGGTGTAATATACATTAACCTTCTTTCACATATGTCATGGGAGAGGTGTAATATACATTAACCTTCTTTCACATATGTCATGGAAGAGGTGTAATAGACATTCAACTACTTTCACATATGCCATAGAGGAGGTGTGATAGACATTCAACTACTTTCACATATGCCATAGAGGAGGTGTAATAGACATTCAACTACTTTCACATATGCCATAGAGGAGGTGTAATATACATTAACCTTCTTTCACATATGTCATGGGAGAGGTGTAATATACATTAACCTTCTTTCACATATGTCATGGAAGAGGTGTAATATACATTAACCTTCTTTCACATATGTCATGGAAGAGGTGTAATATACATTAACCTTCTTTCACATATGTCATGGAAGAGGTGTAATATACATTCACCTACTTTCACATATGTCATGGAAGAGGTGTAATATACATTAACCTTCTTTCACATATGTCATGGAAGAGGTGTAATAGACATTCAACTACTTTCACATATGCCATAGAGGAGGTGTAATAGACATTCAACTACTTTCACATATGCCATAGAGGAGGTGTAATAGACATTCAACTACTTTCACATATGCCATAGAGGAGGTGTAATATACATTAACCTTCTTTCACATATGTCATAGAAGAGGTGTAATATACATTCACCTTCTTTCACATATGTCATGGAAGAGGTGTAATATACATTAACCTTCTTTCACATATGTCATAGAAGAGGTGTAATATACATTAACCTTCTTTCACATATGTCATAGAAGAGGTGTAATATACATTCACATTCTTTCACATATGTCATAGAAGAGGTGTAATATACATTAACCTTCTTTCACATATGTCATGGAAGAGGTGTAATATACATTCACCTTCTTTCACATATGTCATGGAAGAGGTGTAATATACATTCACCTTCTTTCACATATGTCATGGAAGAGGTGTAATATACATTAACCTTCTTTCACATATGTCATGGGAGAGGTGTAATATACATTCAACTACTTTCACATATGCCATAGAGGAGGTGTAATAGACATTCAACTACTTTCACATATGCCATAGAAGAGGTGTAATATGCATTCACCTTCTTTCACATATGCCATAGAGGAGGTGTAATAGACATTCAACTACTTTCACATATGTCATGGAAGAGGTGTAATATACATTCACCTACTTTCACATATGTCATGGAAGAGGTGTAATATACATTCACCTTCCTTCACATATGTCATGGAAGAGGTGTAATATACATTAACCTTCTTTCACATATGTCATAGAAGAGGTGTAATATGCATTCACCTTCTTTCACATATGCCATAGAGGAGGTGTAATAGACATTCACCTACTTTCACATATGTCATGGAAGAGGTGTAATATACATTAACCTTCTTTCACATATGCCATAGAGGAGGTGTAATAGACATTCAACTACTTTCACATATGTCATAGAGGAGGTGTAATAGACATTCAACTACTTTCACATATGCCATAGAGGAGGTGTAATAGACATTCACCTACTTTCACATATGTCATGGAAGAGGTGTAATATACATTCACCTTCTTACACATCTGTCATAGAAGAGGTGTAATATACATTCAACTACTTTCACATATGTCATGGAAGAGGTGTAATATACATTCACCTACTTTCACATATGTCATAGAAGAGGTGTAATATACATTAACCTTCTTTCACATATGTCATGGAAGAGGTGTAATAGACATTCAACTACTTTCACATATGCCATAGAGGAGGTGTAATAGACATTCAACTACTTTCACATATGCCATAGAGGAGGTGTAATAGACATTCAACTACTTTCACATATGCCATAGAGGAGGTGTAATATACATTAACCTTCTTTCACATATGTCATGGGAGAGGTGTAATATACATTAACCTTCTTTCACATATGTCATGGAAGAGGTGTAATATACATTAACCTTCTTTCACATATGTCATGGAAGAGGTGTAATATACATTAACCTTCTTTCACATATGTCATGGAAGAGGTGTAATATACATTCACCTACTTTCACATATGTCATGGAAGAGGTGTAATATACATTAACCTTCTTTCACATATGTCATGGGAGAGGTGTAATATGCATTCACCTTCTTTCACATATGCCATAGAGGAGGTGTAATAGACATTCAACTACTTTCACATATGTCATGGAAGAGGTGTAATATACATTCACCTACTTTCACATATGTCATGGAAGAGGTGTAATATACATTCACCTTCCTTCACATATGTCATGGAAGAGGTGTAATATGCATTCACCTTCTTTCACATATGCCATAGAGGAGGTGTAATAGACATTCACCTACTTTCACATATGTCATGGAAGAGGTGTAATATACATTAACCTTCTTTCACATATGCCATAGAGGAGGTGTAATAGACATTCAACTACTTTCACATATGTCATAGAGGAGGTGTAATAGACATTCAACTACTTTCACATATGCCATAGAGGAGGTGTAATAGACATTCACCTACTTTCACATATGTCATGGAAGAGGTGTAATATACATTCACCTTCTTACACATATGTCATAGAAGAGGTGTAATATACATTCACCTTCTTACACATCTGTCATAGAAGAGGTGTAATATACATTAACCTTCTTTCACATATGTCATGGAAGAGGTGTAATATACATTAACCTTCTTTCACATATGTCATGGAAGAGGTGTAATATACATTCAACTACATTCACATATGTCATAGAAGAGGTGTAATATACATTCAACTACTTTCACATATGTCATGGAAGAGGTGTAATATACATTCACCTACTTTCACATATGTCATAGAAGAGGTGTAATATACATTCACCTTCTTACACATCTGTCATAGAAGAGGTGTAATATACATTAACCTTCTTTCACATATGTCATGGAAGAGGTGTAATATACATTAACCTTCTTTCACATATGTCATGGAAGAGGTGTAATATACATTCACATTCTTTCACATATGTCATGGAAGAGGTGTAATATACATTCACATTCTTTCACATGTCATAGAAGAGGTGTAATATACATTCACCTTCTTTCGCATATGTCATGGAAGAGGTTTATTACGGTTAACCCCTTCATTACGAAACCGAACCAAGCCGGCCTCAGCAGTGGTCATCAGAAATGCCCATTTGCAGACTAAGAGAAGACTATTTTGAAATTTTACCACTGAAATGACGGGCCAGCCATTTCAGTGGTAAAGTTTCAAAAATAGACTTCTATGAGAAAATCGAAATTTTCTTGAACAAATTTGATATACATTCACATTCTTTCACATATGTCATAGAAGTCGTATTAAGTAGTTAATATAATCTCTATCCCAAGTTTATTGAAATAATATTAGTATGGAATAACATTTGTATTTTAGAATTACTTGAAGAACACCGATCATCAGCTACTTCCAGTCGCCTGTTTGCGAGAGGGTATGCGGAGTAAGCAACTAACTTCAGCAATAGCAGCATAATCCTCCTGTCACCATTCCGAGAGGATGTAGGTGGGATTGGAGGTGGGGTGGGGACGTAAGCAGCTTGCTTCAGCAAAAGCATTATAATCCTCTCCTCACCCTATCTCACGCTGGAAATTAATTAAACAATGCGATCCCAAAGGGGGAAAATTCCCAATAGGTATTGATAGAGGACATGTTTAACTACTTTATAGGAATAAATGACAAGGAAACCATACGCAGGAATTATGAATTTGATACACATTCCAAAAGAAAGCCATATTCTAAATAAGAAAATAACAGAAATTTATAAGAGCATCCAAGGTTTGAAAAGTTGCAAGGTGGCGGGAGCAGATGATGTACTTAATGAGTATGTCAAATCAACTGAACATATTATGATGACAATTTACTGTTATCTGTTCAGTATAATACTTGGCACAGGCAAAAGGTCTAATTATACCAATACACAAAGGAAAAGGCAAAAAAGACGAATCACAGATTATAGACCAATAACTCTGGTTAGCTGTCTGGGAAAACCTTTTACGTCTATTTTAAGTGAAAGAATTAGCATATATATTGAAATGGAAAATATTCTAGACGAGAACCAAGCTTGTTTTAGATGTGGTTATTCAACAACTGATGACATGTTTACACTTCATTCTCTGATCGAAATAGCAGCTAAAACTAGGAAACAACTGTTTTGTGCATTTATGGATCTGGCAAAGGCTTTTGATACTATATGGAGGGAAGCTTTATGGGGAAACTGATAAACAAAGCAAAACCTGCCACCTGTTCTTTTTAGTCTATATCTTAATGACCTAGTGGAATACTTAGAAAGTAAAAACTGTAAAGAAAAATAACAATTGGTGATAACGTAACACCATGGCTAGGAAAGGCTTACTTTATGCAGACGATACCCTAGCCGAAAAGAA